>JARHVA010011491.1:0-52498 GCA_037957365.1 Torreya grandis | reverse complement strand
TCCTTGAGCAAAGGAACAAGTCCATGAAGGAAAACCTAGAGACTATGGAAAGAATCATTCATCTCTTCAATTCAAGACATGAAAGTGATGCTACAAGTAAAATGGGTAAGAGAGTTAAAGGTCAATTAAGGAACAAGAATGTTACTTTATAGTTACAAGGCAGGGAACATATAGAGATGGCCTTGAATAAAATGGTGGTTAATCAGCATAAATTCCTAGGAGTTCAAAGTGTTGATGGTACATTGTATGGTTAGTGTTTATTTATTATTGGTTTGTTGTAACTTGGTGGTTTATTTATTTTGATTGTGTTGTGGGTTAGTTTTTTCCTTGTATCTTTGGTTTTCTTAAGAAGTATTTATATTTGTATGTGGCTTTGTGAGTATTGACAATAGAATTTTATATAAAAGTGTAGAGTCCCTTTCAAAAAAAATCCTTTTTACAAATATTAGAAAAATAAAATAAATTAATTATACTCACTATAACATCAGTGCATACATTTCATGAAAGTTAAACATTTGAACTATCTAGGAACATTCACACAACCATAATTGAAAACTTCTTCATTTATGAATACTTTTAAAAAGGATAACATGTATGTAACAACATGTTAAAAAAATAATGACATATAAGAAGGAAATATGTATACATGAATTATAAAAATGTATGATTCACATATAGATATGTCATATAGTATATATCTATACGCAAATTATGCCATAATGACATAAAAAATAGAACATATAGAGATACAATCTAGACAATAATATACATATATAAAATGTGTCTTATAGGCATATAATGTGGGTCATATCGACATTAAAAATATATTGTGCCTACAACTACCCCTACCACAACTATCTCTCTTGATCCTCATTGCCTCCAAATAAATTGTGTTTCCTCACCATAGATGTAGAATTAGGGGTGTTGGATGACTCATTATGGGGAGAAATTATCCTTTTATCATGTGAAGGATCAGATTTCTCTTATACAACCTTAGAATAATTTGGCATCTATATAACATATGAAATAGAGGTTTTAATGCATTAAAATTATATATGAAAAATGATAGAGTTGCCATGAACACAATTTTACAACAAGGTGATTCTAAACTCATTGGATGCCACCTAAACGATAGTTTTAGGATGCCAAATTGTAAATATATTTTTAATGGAGAATATTATGGAGCATACATATATGTTTAGATCTATATTTGGATACAAATATAAATATGATGTATATTATCATTACTTGAAGTTAAATAATAATTTTACTATGTGTTCTCACCAGTATTTATCTCTGAATCAAGTGTTTCTAGGGAGATAGTGGGTCTTGGGATGAAACCACAACATCAGTGAAACATTGTTCTGATCCATGTGGCATACCCATATCATCTCTCATCATCTATAAAACTAACAAATGAAATAGGTCCATTATGAATCAAATAAAACTAAACCTAATTTAAGATAAATCAAAATTAATATTATTCTTTTTATACATAAAGAAAAAGCGAGAGAGGGATAAAAAGAGAGAAATTATTCTTTTTGTACAAAAGATATAGTGTATATAAAAAAATTAAACAATATATAATAACTTCATGTAATTTATAACTTTTCAACTTGAGTGCAGGGTATTGTAGTGCTAATTACAGCCTCAACAACAAAATATAAGCTAGCTGAGGTACCTAAGATATCGATGATAATCTATACTAAAAAAAAAATGAAAATTTAATCAAAAATTAGTCAATTAGGTAAACATATACTAAAATATAAACTTAATATTAATTTACATACATAAAACAAACTATAATTAAAATTAAACCTACATGTCAAATACAAATGGTGAATTAGATAACCCCCTATGTAATTGGTCATGTGTTAATAAGAGGTGGTGAAAAAATGGTAGATGGCATATAATCTAGCATGCCAATGTCATGAACTATTGAAGTAACTACAAATCATGTATACTTTGTCATTCTAGTGTTCAAAGTTCCTAAAGTAACTATAGAAGACATAAACTCAGGTGTGTTAGTGTCATATGTTTTTGAAGAAATTGTAGATGAAATATATTGTTCTATATTGGTGTCCAAATATGTTGAAATAATTGTAAATTGTATAGACTATTGGGTACTAGTGTGTTACATAAATTTAGATCCAGTCTCCATATGTGTATCCCATGTATGTCTAACCTAAATAAGATGTCCAGTACACTTCCTTCCACATGATGCAAAATAATGTACAAGAACTATAGGGTGATTTCTAGATATGCCACTACTAGTGGGAGGGACACTAACACCAATAGAATGAGGGGCACAAACACCAGTATTAAGAGGCACACTACTATATGTGATACCACCTATATCATGTGTATAACTCCTCAATGTATGTATCCCATGGTTAATCATAACCCATGTGAGACTAGTAACTACCTCAAGGGTTTCTAACTATGTATTATGATGCAACATTTTAGTGATATAAGTATATGTTTTTGTCCTTATATTTGTCTAAACTTGGTTATGGTAGTATTGGTCTCACTTAGAACTAGGTATATCAAATGAGGGCCCACCTCCCCTACCTTGGAATGCCTTCATGTCAAAATAATTTGAGATTTCTTTTAGCACAAACTCATAATAAGGTTTTCTCAAAAAATATGCTGGATCCTCATTATTATTACATGTGGGCTCATCAAAAACCATCCACCACCTATCCCAAAGGTTATTTTTAATCTCTGTATGAACACACCAATCAATGTTAATGTGTTTACAACTCATTGGTAGTGGTTGGTTCCAAGCTTAAGAAATAAATCACATGCTTCTTATTTTGTTATGTTTTTTATAACATCCTCATATGACAATTTTTTAGAAAAATATTATTTTAACACCTCTCTTTGATGAAACATTGCATTAAGTTGTGAAGTGACATTTCCCATTTTATTAAGAATAGCCTCCAATGTACTGGCAAGTGAATTTCATGCACTATAAACTGAAGAATGGCACAAAATATTGATAATATTTTAAAATAATTTTAGTTTTACATTATATTATTCATAGAATTCAACTTATTCTTATACTAAGTCAAAATAATGAGGGTTTTGATCATGGTTTTGTTCAATGTTTTCTTCAAATAATGGGTCCATCAAATTTTGTATCTAGATTTATAAAAATATAAGTTTTATTCAAGAAATGTGAGAGATTTCAATGCAAATTTAATTTCAATATCCTAAACATAAATACATATAAATTCAAACCCCAAAATCAAAATTTAACAATCAACATACATGAAACCACAATCAAAATGTGGAATCAAGTTAGTGGGATGCAAGGCCAAAGCATGTGGGTCCTCTATAAGTGTTGTACCAAAATGCAAGAGCTGGGAAACAATGAATCACAAATTTGATAATGGGGGGAAAATAGAGTTTAATAAAGGGGTATGCCCTTTTATATGCACAAAGGGTGTACATCATTTTCCCCACAAAGAGTGTATGCCATTTTTCTCTAGCACCATGCCAAGAAAAATTAGGCATGGATAATTTGAAAAAAGGGTATATGCCCTTTGTAAAAAATAAATTCTCTTCCCAAATTTGTCACCTTTTTATCCCCAAACTTTATGCATTTGCATTTTCGATAATTAGTTTTGATCACAAATCTGTGTACCTAATTTCTAATATATATCTTTACATTCACATTATGTATTCTTGTTCCTACATACATCTCATGTTACTATTATATTCAGTTTATCTATATGATGATGCCATGTTTCCCCATGTTATCATTATTATTGATATTTACATATTTTACATATCATTTAGTGCATAAGTTTTTATTTTGAGTTAATTTATTATGCAAGCTCAACAACTCACCTCAAAAAAGGGGCATACATAATGGTTTATCTTAAAGACTAAAGCCCACTAGTTACAATGCACAGACATACATAGGTAGAAATTTTTAGTCCTCATATAGTGGATCACATATCATACTTTGAAAACACTCAAAGAAGCAGTTTGGAACACTCTAAATATATAGGAATACACCCCATTTTTATACAAATAGGGTGTTATTACCCTAAAGCTAAAAAAATATCAATTATATAATCTATCAAATTCTCAGGCAGCCTAAATTAGTTTTCAATAGGTTCATAGTCTCAGTTGTCAAAACTTACTTGGATTTTGTCTCATAATTTCTCAATTTGGATGCATAATGTGCGGCATGTGTTTTGGTTAATACATAAGTTTTTACTTAGAATTTTATTTTTTATTACTCAGTATTAAAATCTATATACATAAAACTTTAGAACAGGGGAATGTGCATTAAACATGGTTTCTTCTTTACACAGTTTTGCACCAGTTTTATAGAGGGAATGGAAATGATTGTCATTATCCACATTATATACACTTTACCAAAATTATGCAAACTATTTTACTAGTTTTATGTTGGTTTTACACCATAAATGAGCCTTATTCTATCTGCAATGATTGGTTCACCCCTTTTTGCACTATTTTTGCACCAGAGAATTCAATTGGGATTCATATAGGGATTCCAAGACATTTCACTACCTTGAATATGCAATTATGGAGTCAAGCATGCCTTGATTTATTAAGCACACTGATAATTAATGAGGATTGGATCATACATAGTCTAATATGTTGTTCCCAAAATTAGCTATGCTCATTTTTGGGATAACCCCTATGAAAATTGTCTATTTCACTCTAAGTTCATCACTCGAGACAAGCTTATCTTGATCTCGAGCGTATTCAACTAACTCCTTGAAAATATCATGACTTTCCCTCGTTACAATTTCTCAAGAAATGTAAAATTTGTTATGGTTTTGATGCAATCAGAATGTCAAGTTTTTGATGAAATTTACAAGAGTTAGTGTTCTTAATTTACATGCAAAGGTGGCAAAAAATGTCACCCTTAAATGTTTTTTTTAGTTTACATGCAAGAGTGGCATTTTTTGCCACCCTTGCATTTTGTTGGTGCTTAGATGTAAAGGCAGTGATTTTCGCTGCCCTTACATGTTTCCATGCAAGAGCGGCAAAAATTGTTGCCCTTGCACTCCTCATGCAAGAGAAATTTTTTTTGACACTCTTGCGTCTTTCTTCCACCTTTCATGTAGAGGTTGAAAATTTTTCCACCCCTACACATCTCAGTTTTCACCCATGACATTTATGGCCAGGCACACTGAGTGGTTAGCATCAATTTTTGCCCTTTTAATGTTGTTTTTCATCTCATTTGAATCATTCCATCTTGTCTAATCCTCCTCCCTACATCTAGATGACCGCACGAACGAGTAGGATCATGATTTTTCTAGCTTCAAGCATGGGATTTTGATTTTCTAGGTAGGGTTTTACATTCTTCTCTTTTATTTCCAAGTTTTTGTTTTGTTTCTTATTTTTCTCTTTCCTTCAATGTTGGGTTTCTCTCTTTTTTTGTTTAGGTTTTATTTCTCCTTTTTTTATTTCTCTCTCCTCCCTCTCCCCCTTGAAAACTTGAAAGACCTAAAAATCCAAAAAAGCCATTGACTGGTGTAATGGCATTGATTTTTACTGCCACTACATAAAACCAAATGAACATGTGTAATAGCAGCAAAAATCACGGCCATTACATAATCCTTTGCATTTTTGCAAGGGAAGAAATTTTTGCCACCCTTACACAAGTTTCCCCCATGTTCAGAGGCAAATTTTTTTTCCACCCCTACATGATGATCACACGCAATGGTGGAAATAATTGTAGCCTATGCACAGAGACTTTCCCTCACATGCAAGGGTGGCAATTTTTGCTGCCCCTGCATGCATTTCCTCAAATTTTCCTAACTCTGGGAAATTTTGAAGTTTTGTTTTTCTAAGCCTGCTTCCCTTTAACTTTCCAACCTACTCATGCCTTATCCCTTTCAAGCACATTCCTATGGTCATGATCACCAACATACAATTTTCTCAGATTACCCATTTTTCTCCTGATTACATGATCATGATTCTTGTTGCAATTTCTCTCAAGGATCCTTCTTCATCAATGTCCATTTGATAAAAGCCCTTATAGATGACTAATGTTTCTCTAAAAAATTTGAAGATGATGAAGTACAAGTATCAAGGTGTTTTTCCAATCACCTCAATTACTTCTAATGTCGATGACATTAGGGATATAGAGATTGGTCATGTGGATATGGCTAAGTGAGTGGAAAGAACCAAATCAAGTAATCCCAGTCATGAAATGAAGAAGATAATCAAGAGAAATATTCATCTATTTTCTTCTTTCCTTGTAGTTGCTCATAACATTGAGTTTGTTCTCCAGTGTGCTCAATTCTATAAAAAGGATACCAAGGCTATGTTAGACACTAGTGGTAATGTGGTAATTAGACTGGACTTTGAGTTCATCGATAAGTTGTTCATGTGCCCTCCCACTACTAAACTATTAAAACTTGATTTCATTGAAGCATAAAGGGAACATGACAAAGACTCCAAAAGAGCAAAGAAAGTAATCAATAATAGATGGCTCAAGGATCCAAGGGTGAACTTGTCAAGATGGCCACGAAGCTTTCCAAGGAGTGATTTCATAAAAGAAGTCAGTGACCTGATCACCCTTCTTAGTAGGGTAATAGGTTTACCTTCTTCCTCACTATTTCAAAAGTGGATGTACCCCTTTATTAAGATAATTATCCAAGGCAAACAAGTCATTATTGGAGGAGAACAAATCAACAATGCTCTACATGAGCAATTGATGAAAGTATCCACTACCTCCAAATTCTACATGACTTCATACCTGATGTATATTATGGCATCAATGAGAACCTTCCCAAGTTTAACATTAGAAGGAGATAGGAGAGTAACCCTGATATATCAATATTACCCTCAGTTGACATTGAAGGGTTCTATACATCATTTTATAAGGGTATATGATGCTTTATTCACAATATTTTTATGTCTCTTTGATCCCCAATTATAACATAAAAGAGTGTCAGATGAAGCCTAGACAGTTATGAATGACTTCAGATGTATGTTCTTGCAATTCCCTTCTTTTTCTTATTTACGGGTTGGATTTTTCCAAGGTCATCCTTATATGCTCCCAATATGCCCTTCAGACAAATTGATCTTGATGGAGCTATGTAGGCAAATAATCATCATACACAATAAGTAGATGGAACTCAAGAAACTCAATTTCAAGTTCCTGATTGAAATTGGCAGGTTCTCAATATTGACCGCTGGGAAAGCTAGAGTTATGGAGACTGAAATGCAACTCGTAACCATGAAGCATTTTAAAAGGAGACTAAAATTTGACTATAGAGGTGTAAAGAATATAATCAGGAGGAAGACCCAGTTTCACAAGCCTATGATCAAAGATATTTGGGTTGACTTGAGGATTGTAGAAGGCATCAAAAAAATGGACTATAGTAGATTGTCTCTTGAATAGATAGAATATCTGTGACTCACTGATATCTCTAAAAATCTAGTAGATGATGGGGATTTGATAAAAAATAGATACCATGCTGAAAATATCGCTAATACACCTCTTCCCCCAATCCAATGGTCTCAAAAGGAGTTGACTTCTTTGAGGAAAAGGTTCAAACCAATATTGGAAAACACCAATGATTGGTTAGCAAATAAGGGAATCACCTTAAAAGAGTTCATCACAGTATCAGAAGCTGAATTTCAAGAGAAAATAAGGAGAAGGGTAGAAAATAGGATGAAGAATAAAAGTGATGTCCCTACTTCTAATAGGCCACATAAGCCTAGGATCATCTTCATGACAAAGAAGTCACAAGTTGTAGAAAAAGAACCAGGAACAACAGACATGGAGGTTAAAAACAAAGCACTGAAGAACCAGTAGTGGAGTAAATGGAGATTGATGATAGGCCCATAGATCAACAAGAAAAGGAAACTCTGTCTCTATAAGTTGGTGTACAGCCAGAAGTGAGAATTTCTTCTTCCCCACCTAGCACACCTATTATAACTCCACCTATTTCTTCGATCAGTGTTCCCTCTTTTAGAGCTACCTCTCCTTCCAAAATCATTTTTGACAATCCTCAAGGCACTTTTGGAGATATTCTTCATTCCTCAGGATCAATCCCTAGTTTGTCATCTCTGTCTTTTGATATCAGAGATAGTTCTACTTTTGATCATTCAGTAGTAGGTGCAGTTCTTATTGGTACTCCACCCATTATTTCCACCACTAGTGTAGGTGCAACTCTAGTAATGCCAACTATAGAAATTGATACTAATGTAAGTACTTCTTCCCTCCCACCTTGGTTGTTGACTTATATGCCCAAAAGGAAGAAACATGCCATCTCCCCAAATGACTTTGATTTCACTAAAATGGTGCTAGTAAAATTCAAGACTCCCAAAAAGCCAAAAATTATTTCAAAGATGATTGAGGATAAAGGGAAAATTTTTTTGGAAATAGCAAACTTCCACAGGATGCAACTCTTGACAATTTTGATGTAAATGATTACTCTAACTCTTGAATTGAGTTAGGAAATATAACTCATGAAAGTGCTAAGAGTAATGTGCAGTCAGATATGGACATCTTGGTTCAGAAGTTTGAGAGAGAAAGAGAGATGAAGGACCATTATAAAGCAATGGTGGAACAACTGACTGTGGTAATAAGGATAATAACTTTCACTCCAAAAATAGTAACTCCAGAGGCTATCTCCATCAATGACCCCATGATTCAGAAAGAAAAAAATACCTATCTTAAGGGAAAAGTACTTGAAGAGTACTTGGACAAGATGCATACACAAGGAATTTCCTTGCTCATAGAGTTGTCTAAGAAAATAGGTAAGATGAGGAAAGTGAGAGAAGAATTAGATGACCTTATCAATATCATTTATCAAGATATTGAAAGCATAAAAAGGTATCTTGATAAGTGGATGGATATGAATAAGTTGAAAATAAGAACCCTAGTATCAATTGGCATCATTACTAATAGAGACTCTTATACTGAGACAAAAGAAGCATTGATATATAGGAGTTAGGTGCTTAAGGAATTTATCAATGACCTTGAATCATAAAAGGACCTCAATGAACAAAGCAACATCAGTTTGTTGCATAAGTTAGAGGAGCTGCCTTGCAAGCTTACGTCACAAGACAACCAATTCCTTTCAGCAGAAGAAATGTTTTAGGAATTCAAAGGTATATTCCAAAAGGAATTTGAAGATAAACCATTCTTGGTGGCCTCCATGGACAATATACTAGATAATCAGTTAACTCTGGATAATCTAAAAACCAAGTTAACTAGTCATGCAAAATTGGTCACAGCAGTGAAAGATGCCATAGTCAAGGCAAAGATGATTTTCAAGAGTATTGTTACTCCAGATAGTATCAAGATACAAGCAGTTATCACTATGTACGATGTGCATGTAAAGAAAGATGGAGCTACAAATTGAATCAACTTTTCGTTGATTTAATTTCTCTTTTCCAAATGCACGTTTGTAATTGCTTTGGACATTTGCACATGTACTTTTATCATGTGTAATTACATGTAAAAATATGGAAAGTCCAAAGTCAACAAAGACTTCTATCTTTGACTAGGTCATAATATTTAAGTCTTTTCTAAATCTTCAAGGCTTATCTATATAAATAAAGAGATCCTCTTTTGTAAATATATCTTTTGGTGATCAGAAGCAAAAACTCTGCCAAAATTGAGATGTTGTTTGAGACTTTGAGCTTATATTGTAAATCATATTTTCTTGAATGAATGAGAAAGCGGGTTACTTTTCAAACTTTGCATTGGAATGACTTGTGTTATTTAGGGAATTGTTCTTATGTCATTTTTCCTAATAATATCTCATCTATTTGATTAAATAAGCAGAGTGTGTGTAAATTATCAGGAAGATGTTCTGAAGTTAATTATAAAGACTTTGTGCTGTTATAATTACCTTTAGTTTGTGTTTCTTATGTTTTGGTGAAAAGGGTATCAAAAAGGCTTTGTACTACTTTTATCCTTTGTGATCTTATACTCTATTGTGGTTTTTGTGGAGACTTTGAGTTGCACTTCATTCTATAGTTTTATTAGTCTTAAATCATTAAGAGAAGCAATGAAAGACTTTGTGCTTTCATGGGTTTCTTGTGGATCCAGTTACTACCTGGGAAGTTTTCCTACTGTTTACTGGACATCATTTTTGAAAGAAAAGGATTGCTTTCAGTTATTACACAGGAATTTTCCTTTACCTTGTGAACATCATCTCTAAAAAAAGAGACATGATTCGTATGATCTCACCCTTGAGTCTATTTTTAGTTTATATTAGTATATTATAGTTTATAAGGAGCCTCCCCTTGCTGAGAGGAGAGATTTATCTCATTATACTATGGTTGATATACCTATTTTGGTTTTAGTTAGTTGACGACAAAATATTCACCCAACATAATCCATTTTTTCAATGAAAATGAAGTCTCTAAGGGACATACCTTATATAATCACCAGATTTACACTGAAAATACAATGGTTCACATACCCAATTATTCATTCCTTGTTTTTATATCTATAAGTTTTCTTATCTTTGATTCTTGATTTGCATCTTAAGTAAAGACTACTTTTACACATATTTCATTACTTTCCTATGTGAAGTATATTATGACCTACATTCAAAAATTCACTTCATAGGTAAGTTCAGGTATGCACTTTTTCCTTTTATTATATTACTTTTGATTTATTAAATTACTAAATAAAAAATCACCAAATGTAGACACATAAATTAATATTTACGTTAAATTCATGCACTTGTGATCACCCTTTTGACACACTTAGCTTGTAACCTACTCTAGAGACTTTTGACCAATCTCTTTCATTTTATGCATGATGGCTCACTCCTTCAAGAGCCCAAAATCACTTCAAAATGTCTCCATCCAACTTTTTTAGTAGTCAGGGCTTATGCTCAGATTGATTCATTCCCTCAACTTAGTTTTTATTTCCCTTAGGATGGGAGTGCCCCATTAGGATAGAAGAATACCCCACTATTGTCCACCTATGATAGAATTTGTCCTCACACCAACTAATGACCATTTTCCAAAATTTAAATTTATGTAAGGGTTAGCCCATAAGTTTTATTAAACCCCATCTGAAGGAATTATAAAAATACTACTATATAGGCACATTTAAAACCATTTTGCACATAAGATACTTCCACACTGAAAATAACCATATTCTAATTACACATTAAGGGGAAATACCCTATTTTTCAATAATTTTGATCACATATAGCCCTAGTATCCCTAAGATAAAGTTTGAATACACCTCCAAGGTTACAAGTCATGATTGAAGCATTTAATCATGCAAATATTGCACCAACATTTAGCATTTTACACCAATTTTACACATACCACCATGACATGGGAGAATTACATGGATTTTGATCATTATTTAAAGTATTGGTATGTAATCAACACTCAAAATAGGATGCGTTGAGGTCAAGTACAAATTGAATTGCTAACCCCTTTTTATTCATGATTGCATCTTGTCATATTATATATTGATCTAGGGTTTTCAATTGTAAAATTAGCTAGACAATGGTCACCAAAACAAATAAGAAGTTCCCACATAGTCCATAAAACAAATAAGCAAAGGTGAATAGAACCCATAAATCTCAAATATTTTTTCTCTATTTGACAACAATGCTCCCTATGGATAATAATGCCCCCATTTTTATCTAGTCATAACGCTTTTATTTGGGAACCCTACTAGCTCCTATTCTTGGTCATCATATAAATGACATAGTCAGCATGTCAATATCAGATACAAAATCATCTTGTGTCTCAATTTTCTAGTTAAGTTTATATTTTATCTCCTTCACTTTCCATATTTAGTAAGTTTCGATATTTAGCAAGTTTCAAATCAATTTATGTCATTTATTGCATATATGTAGCATTCTAATTTTGAAAATTAGTTTTCTTATTTAAGGTCTATCATTTTCCTATTTCCCTAAATTTGATGAAACACTAGCATGCTTTGTCGTCCTTTTTTTGAATTTTTATTTTTCTACTTGTGTTACTATAGTTTTCACTCTTTGCATTTAGCCTTCTATTCTTCTATGTCTAACTATTCTTTTATTTTTCTATTTTTTTTCTTCCTTATTTTTTATTGTTGTTTCCCATCCCAAAATCCCATGATAAATCCTAAATTATGATGTTATATTTCTATTAACATCCTCAATTTAATGCAATGAACTTTGATTAAAGTTATGTGTAATTAGGGATCCCCTTTATTTGTCTTTAATCCTATATATTATCTTATATGTATGTGATTGGTTGATTTTCTTCACTTTTTACATATTTTGTATGAAAATTATTATTATATGTTTACTAAAATGCTTTTATAATTATCTTGTTAAGCAATCATTTATAAAATATTAGTATATTATGATTATGCTAGAGCACACACTTAATGTTAATGACTAGTCACCTATAAAAAGTGGTTATATTGTAAATAATGTTTCTATAGATGTTACTAACGAGATGGATTGAGATATATCCAAGTATTTTGTGTTTAACAAGCTATAATTTCATGGTATATAGGGCATCCTCTTGTACTACTTTAAGGTATATCTTCATTGTTTATTTTTATCGTATTAGGATTTCAATCAATTTTATGATTTATTTATATGATATGTGCTATTTACTATACCTTATCTATTTGATGTGTCCTTTTATTATTATTTTTTCTCATTTGTATTCATATGTTTGTTGTATTTTAAATAACTTGTGATATCTTTAGCTACATTGTGTGTTTTCATATTCTTGATGTGTTGTCTATTGTTTGATATGTGAATATATATATCTGATATATTCTAGCTCAATTCCAATTTAAAATTATTTCATAATGATTTATATATCCATGTTTTAATTTTTAACTCCATGCTTGGTCACATAGTTAAATTTATTGTATCATGGTAGGTGTGTCTTAAGTGCATTTGATGTGCTTGCCTAGTTATTGGTGTGTGTTTTCCTAGTGCTTGGTTGTCTTACCTAGTATTTGGAGTGTCTTTAGTGTGTTTGGTGTGTTTTCATAGTGCTTTTTATGTATTCACTATCTTCTATTCCTATTATGTGTTTGATGTGACTTCATTGTCTTATGTATCTTCTATGTGCTTGGCATGATTAAAATATTTGAAATGTTATCTCTAGCTCCTTTATATATGTGACATATTTTTTGTTCTAGTTATTATCACAAGGTGTTAGGTATGTTTTATGGTGTCATGATCTATATCACACACAATGGTTTTTTTACATTCTTATGTTGCCATGATTCCTATCATGCATCGGTTAGAGGAAAAAAACACATGCACACATTTTACATTGGCATATCTTGTGATACTAATACTATACCGCTTACACTACATGCCCACATGGGGTAAATTAATGTCTATTATATCATAAGTTAACAAGGGGAAATTTATTCATATTATACATGATTCTAAGATTATATCTTTCTATATTGGGCATCATTGGATTTATATATTATCTTACACATAATGCACTTAATTCGTTTATCTTGGGATATGATTAAGGGGTTCATCCCAATTATAAAATTGGGGAGATACATCCCACTTATTATATTCATATAGGATCTAGATACTCCTTTAAAATGAGGCATTTAAACTCGATTCAATTCTAGAATATGATGTACTCGTGACATGCAAAATATCAAAATATGATGTTCAGTATATTATTTACCATTATTTTTTTTATAGGTTCATACAAAATATCAAAATGGTGAAATATCTTCCACTCATAGTACAATCAACTAGGCTATAACTACTATAAAAGGAGGCATTCATAATCCATTCAATCCCATAAAATGTGTACCCATGGTGTGCCACCTAATCCTATAATGGTGAGATGTTTAATACATTATTTAAATGATTTTTTTTGTACCACTAATCATTTAGGTTTAGCTTGATATTTTGTCACTAAACATTATACTTAAAAATATATGCAGGATTGAGCACAAGTTTAGAGGTACATGGGTTCACATGGGTATTATACACAACTTTTATCAAATCATGTATATTGTTTTCAAATTTTTAAAGTTCAATAGATTATTATTATTGGCACTCACTCATGCATGTAGAGAAAAAAATAAAATAAAAATATTTCAAAATTCATAGGGACATTAGAGTTTGATTAAGGAGCTTCAAAGGTACAATATTTTGTATCCATACCATGTATTTATTTACTTTAATATGCATGTGTACACCTACACATCAAATTTGAGAAAATGTAGACACCCAATCATTTCCCATAAGCATTTATTAGTAAGTAAATTACATAGTTGTAGGATTTTTATGTACTTTTACAATACTAATTTAAACCATACATTATTTTCACACTAACTTTAATTGGTCCCCATGACTCCTCTTAACACCCTCTAACTATCATCTTCTTCCTAGTTAAGTTTGAGCACATTATGGGATCCTTGAATAAAGTGTGCACTAATGATATGAACATGTCTAAATTCATTCAGTATAAGGTATTATTATGGATCTTTTGTGCCCTTCTATCCCTCGCTTTGTGTGACCTTATTTCGTATTTTTCACTTTTTCATAAATTTATGTCATTTTGTGTGCCAATAGGGTTATGATTTGAATTCAATTCATTTATAAATACACATACACACTAGTAAATTTATACATCTATGATCAATCTATTATCAATCGAAGTAATTCAATAAAAATTAAGTAAAATCTAGAGATTGCATTTTATTGTTCACATGAATCTATTGAGCATTTACAAGCATTTAGAGAAATCACGAAATAATTAGAATACTCATTTTAGCAGTGAACCTAATTTCAATGACACATTGCATTACATTGTTTTTTTAGTTGATTAATTAGTGTAATTATTACTGTTGTTTCCAATATTGTATGTCATTGAAGGCCCTGGAAATAATTAATTTAAGTGTAACAAAAGCCCCAAAACACACATTTCCTTCGTTGTGGTTTGTAAATCTAGTTAACTAATGGGGGAAAGAAGAAGATGCTCATTGCCATAACAATCTAAACGAAGGAGTAGAAAATTAAGTGAGGTTTTTAGAGCACGTAATTATACAAACATAATTGTCAAAATAGTTTTTCTCTACACAATGTTTTCCAATAATGAAACTTGAAGGTCTAGACAAGTACAAAGTATGATTTGATAGTTTGTACATATTTATATGATCATTATAAAAATTTTAAACTATATTTTGATCATTTTTAATATTGTTGTACATTGTTATATTGTGACAACTATCACTTAATCTTAAAATATTCAAGATACATCTCTAAACTTTGCATGTCTCTTTATTTATCTAGTGGTAGAATTAACTAACTAAGCTTAATTTACTATTTTAATTTTATTTTAGAGCTAATAAAATATTTAATGGATATTTGTGTTGTATATTAACTTAGATCCATTTATATATATATATAAAGTTTTGGCCCTAATAAGAGGTAGGTAAGAAAGTCATTCCTACTTCATATAAGTGATAAAGTTACAATAAGTAGGAGTGGAAAAATATAACTTTAATAACAAACATACATATTATTTTACACTAATCAACAAATCAATACTGAATATAATTAACTTATTCAAAAATTCATTTATAAACATACATGAAATTATGTATAATGCCTTTGAATCATAACCTATCCTCACCTAACATGTATTACCGCAAGGAACACTATTTCACAATAACATATAACTAAAAATAAATAAGATTAGAGAACCTAAAACAAGGAGTGCTATAATAACTTTAGAAACATGCCAATAAAATTAACAATATTAAAATCAAAAGAAATGCCCATGAGCTCACTCTTTCAATGCATAATTCTGAATACTTATCCAAATTATTTCATATTGTATTCTTAACTATATTCAATACTTCTCTCCATAAGAACATCACTTTAATCTCTTTCTCCATTTATTTAAAGTCGCAAGCTTGGTCAAACTTCTTTATAGCATCACATTAGAGATGAATCTATATGCAAATATTATATTCACATACTCTTGTACATCACTTAGAGGAATCGCTTTATTCATTAACGATGCTAGTGCCGTCTATAAGTCTGGTTTTTTTAAACTTTTACTTACTCTATAACATTTACAGATGATGAGAATTATAAGCGATTGAAGACCCAAAGACATTGATATTTTTTTGGGTTAAGATTGTTTTCCCTCCATGGTCAAAACCATCTATTTAATACAATTGGAAACTTGTTTTTTTATTGATATATCCATAGGATGTGGGATCTGTTTTTTATTGGAAAGAGGATTCTTCGTGTATTCTTGTTCTTATCTTTTATTTTTATTTGTTTTGTTTACAAATTAATCTGTATGATATTTTTTTACCAAATGATTGTCAATAAATTACATATGAAAAAATCACACTTTTACAATCTACCAATATTCAAATATTAAATTAATCACAATCATATTATTTTTAATAACAATTTTCCAAAATATATGTAAACACAAATATGTGTGAATTTTTTTTTTTTTAAAAACTAATAATCAACATGGGGCCTAATTTCTTATCCACATTGTTTGTATAGTCCAACGACATTTAATTTTCAAACATACACTTACCATATAAATTAATTCAAATGAATTTTGTGAAATGAAGGAAGGTGTTCGTATTCGATTAAAAAACAAAACCCCTTTTTTTTCTACATCTACTTTATTTAGAAAGTTGAAACTAAGACGACACTTTAAGAGTGTTGGTTGGGGAAAGAAGACGTGATACCATTCATTTGTCTCTATAAAGGCAATTTCATTGGTTTTGTTTTGTTACTTTGAAAATGAAAGAAAGGACTACGGAAATGGGATTTATGATTGAATAAATTTGAAATGTCAAACTCAAACAATGACTCTGGAAAATTCATGGGAAGCTTCTTCCTCCCTGTTTTTGCCAACCCTAAAATTGACCCCTTTTTAATAATATGGTTGATCTGCAATCACTACCAATTCTTATCTCAGATAGGGGGAGTTGTTGATTGCAATTCAGATTGAGAAAAGGTTATAGAGGTTAATTTATTTTTTAAAGGGTACAATCTTTTGTTTCGAATTTTATAGTATATATATTATTTAGAGTATAAAAGGTGTGAGGATTTAACATCATTTAATTATGAAGATTTGATATCATTTTCGTTTTATTTCGATTATAGAATTAAATATATTTAAATAATAATTTTAAAAATGTATAATTTAGATATAAAAAAGGTTTTTGACATTAACTTGTTTTCATAAAAGTATAATTTTTATCGTGACTTTTGTAATATTATATATGTTATTTAAGACGTAAAGAGCAAAATAACTTAACATCATCCAAAAAATGATTTGAAATCATCTTTACCTTATTTTGATGATACAATTAACACTCAAACAATAACTCTAGAAACATACAGGAAGCTTCCTACTTTGTATTTTGTGAAACCTAAAATTGACCCCTTATTTAATAATTTATTCTTGTATATATGTTACTCATGACACAAAGAGCATAATAACTTGACATCATTCAAACATAATGACTCGAAATCATCTTCACCTTACTTGAGAGTACAATTAAACATATTTAAATAATAATTCTAGAAATATACAGGAAGCTTCCTACTTTATATTTTGTCAAATCTAAAATTGACCTTTTATTTAATAATTCATTCTTAGTATATATGTTATTCATTATATAAAGAGCATAATAACTTGATATCATTCAAATATAAGAATTTGAAATCATCTTCACCTTACTTCGACGATACAATTAAACATCTTCAAACAATAATTCTAAAAATATTTATCAAAATAAAACAAACTAAAAATTGATCCTTGTTTAATAATTAATTTTTGTATATATGTTATTCATGACATAAAGAGCATAATAACTTGACATCATTCAAACATAACGACTTGAAATCATCTTCGCCTTACTTTGAAGGTATAATTAAACATATTTAAACAATAACTTTAAAAATATACAAGAAGCTTTCCACTTTATATTTTATCAAATCTAAAATTAATCTTTTATTTAATAATTCATTCTTAATATATATGTCATTTTTAATATAAAAATCATAATAACTTGATATCATTCAAATATAATAACTTAAAATCATCCTTAACCTTATTCTAATAATACAATTAAATATCTTCAAACAATAATTATAAAAATATTTACCAAAATAAAACAAACTAAAAATTGACCCAGGTTTAATAATTCGTTCATATACAATGTCTAATTCCATGTTGAAAAGACAAAATTGCATACATTAAGGTCACAATCAACAATTAGATAGAGGTTACAGATTTGTATTGCACTTCATGCAAGTTCCTCGCAATTTCTTAATAATATTTTGTTACATTCTTAAATCAAATACGGAAAAATGTGAGAGAAAAAATTAAAAGAAAAGAAAGCATCCGTACTTTTGAACATTGACCTTATTCTTTTAAATGCATTTTTGGAAAGTAACTTTTCATATGGTTAGTGGCATTGCCGTCTAATGTGACACCAATAACCGTATTACTTTTAATTTGCTTGTTAAAAAAAATATTTATTTCAAAATTAATATTATAATAATAATATTTAGTTATTTTTAAAAATAATTACGAGTATACACAGGGTTTTTAAAAATAGTTTAAATTAATTATTTTTTATTGTTAAATGAAGTAAATAAATAGGTTAAGGGAGCTGTATTCATTATAAAGGATAATTGAAAGACCAAAAATTAAATAGAGCTATAAGGCTCGACCAATTATCAACAAGTAGCTATCACTAACAAGTCACTACCAAAAACCTACAAAAAAGACAACAAAAAATAGAACCTAAGAGATTAAAAACCCGAGTCCCTCTGACTCTGAATAAAAAACCAACTTGTTAATTTGAGGGATTTCTTTATGCTTTTCCTTGCCCCTAGTCCTGTTACTGATGCCCTGCAAAGAATCCATTATTTCCTTCTTTCTTTTAATTCCCATAGTTTTAACTTCCACCTTTTCCTAACCAATCTTCTTCCTTTCTGCCTGTCCCTCCCCGCTCTGATCAATGTTTTTCTTTTTAAAAGGTGGGGTTGAAACAAACATTCCCACATTTTCATTACCCTATCTTTGATTATTGCTCTTCCCCGAGAAAGAATCCTCTGGGGATACCAATGATTTCAGCTTATCAACTTCATCTAAAATTTTAGAACACAAAAACCTCTGGACTGCAACCTTTGTCTGGAGCTTTTGTAGAGTTTTTTCAACTTTAGTAGTCAGATTATTCTTATAAAAAGAATGACCCATGCTAGTAATAGGGTCAACATATATAGGGTTTCCTTTTTTACTACCCTCAGGAGATAAATTACCTGAAACATTTTCTCCCCTAGCCTAGTGGGCTTCTTCCCCTCTCCATTTCTCAAAGAATCCTCACTATACCTAGTAGAATCTTCCTGGTCACTTTGAATATGAATTTCCTCTTAAATAAATTTACTCCAAAGTGGCTCCCCCTTTTATCAATCAAAAGGATAAGACCCTAGTGAATAAGGTCAGTAGAAGGATTGTTCTTGAAATTGTTTATAGAGACCTCTAGAGACTTCAGCAAACAAAAAGGAATACTTATAGGATGCTCTTTGAAGTGGTTAAGCAAAAGAAAATGGTGAGGGAATATAATTGTGTGCTTACCCTCTAGGGTTATGTATCTCATGACCTGTAAACACACTTCAAGCCAACTTCTAGGCAAATCAACACAAAGGAAACCTTTATAGTTAGAAGACTTCGGTTTTTTCTTCTCAATACTATAAAAAATGTTAAACTCTTTTTTTCTTTTTTTTATCCTTAAATGCCTTAACCCAATCACAAACCATACCTATAACCTCTCCAATAATTTCTTCCAAAATGGTAATATTGAGTCTGCACATACTGACTTCCCTCTCAAACCATCTCTTTACGAAATTACAAGAAATAGCCACATCATGCCTTATTTTACTCTCCATGAAGTTTAAAAGTCCACCCTTCACCATCTTCTTCCAGATGTAAGGATCCTCATTATCCTCGACACAATAAATTAGCTCCACCCTATCTCAGTCACCACCCATATTTAGCTTATTAGCTTTACTACAATTTCTATAAATGATACAAATTGCTATCAGAATGAGAAAGCCCTTATTTGGCATTTTACGTTTAATGATTACAATTAAAGCTAAAAAATTTCACTCGTGTAGCCTTTAGATATGAATAGATCATGATTTTATAACACTTAACTTCACAATTACTCCCACATGGCTTAGATTTACCAATATTTATAATTATGATATCAGACATTTGATTAGGGTTTTTTCATATTGAATAATAGACATGACATCATTAAGAATGTCCACATCACCATACCAATACTTCAGTGAGTCACTCGTAACCCCTATATTAGCCATCTTTTTAGAACTCTTATTACCTTCCCTATAGATGTGGAAAATGGTTAATTCTTTTAATGAGAATAAAAGTGTTTTGACATCTTTTATAATGCTAGTAATTGACTAGGAAGGTTGAGAACTTCCCTTCAAATAATTGATAATATTAAGCGAGTCCCCTTCCACTTAAAGATTTTCCACTCCCAACTTAGTAGCCAACTTAATCCCCCACCATGTAGTAGAGGCTTCCACTACATGATTTGTATGAATCCTTAGATGAGCCGTATAAGTTGCTAGAAGATTACCATTGGAATCCTGGATTACCCCACCTCCCCATGCTAAACTGGGGTTCCCTTTCGCAGTTCTATCAAAATTCAGCTTGCACCATGAATCTGATGGATGAATCCACTTTTTCAATGATCTATCAACATTCTACTTTTGAACTTGAGCAGGGATCATTAAGTTCAAAGATTAAAGCACTTGAGAAAGGTGAAAGGGGGAGGTGGCGGTGGGCAAGGGATATTAGAATGAAGAAGCAAATGATGACCAATTCTCCTTAATAGACACCATTATCCTATTAAAGGTAGAATTTAGACTGGGGTTCAAATTTTAAATTAATTATAATTTGAAGATAATTGTCGACGCTTAGATTTGCACCCTTGAGGAGATGCTCAGCTCTCCTTATCCATGCGGCAAAATGGAATCATCTCTCTTGTTGTGGGTGATAATTTTGTTGAGATGAATCTCTAGATTAGGGGCTAGTTCCCCTTGATGCACCTTTAAATCTCTCTCTAATCTATCAAATGTATATGAAAAGGGTTAAGAAAAACAGCTAAGGAAATAAAATGATGATGCACCAAAATGTATTATCCTCCTAGTTTACTAAAAATCCACTACTTAAATGTAAACAAGGATGTTTCACACAAATTCACAACAAAAAGACATTGTTGCATTAGTGTTTTATAAGTTATATTCAGGAAGGTATTTGACACTTAGGAGGGTGACGAATGATTCCATAAAGGGAATAAACATATACCACTTCTAAGACTCTTATACACTTAGTAAAGAATACTAACAGAGACCTACAACAACATCCCTTTTGCACATTTGTAAGTGACCATGGATTGACATGCTAGAAAAGTAACTTTTCACTAGTCATTATCAACAAGATTCAAACCTATACTCAATAGTACAATGCGTGAATGGCAAAATCACTTGTATATTTATTCAAGAGTTCTACAAGTACAAATATGGCTAGAGTTTTTCCAATAACCAATGGAAATTAAAAAATGAGACAAGAGAATGCATATATATATATATATATATATATATATATATATATATATATATATATATATATATATATATATATATATATATATATATATATATATATATATATATATATATAGAGAGAGAGAGAGAGAGAGAGAGGTTGAGCAAAGGGAGTTCAAGGGTCACTTGGACATGTGTCACCTTGAGAATGAAATAATTATGTTACATCCTGTAAGATGGTTTCCCCATGGTTACACCAATAGAATCAAGATATTTTGAACTACATTTTTTTATAGATGGGTCTATCTATTAGAATGCCATTTTGATGCAAGTTGTTCTTTAGTAGCTCATAGAGCTATGTAATGGTGTAACAACTTGAACCATCGGCCTTCCTATTTATGCTTGTCATGCATCAAAGCTTAGGATTCATGCCATTTGTCATTTTCATATTTGTTTTCAGGTTCATGCCAAATTCATTTTAAACTCTGACAGCTATTTTCATAGTTTAAAGTTGACCTCTTGTAGGCCATCACTCTCCTTCGGGTATTTCTTCAGACTTCTTGTCTTCGGCATTCTTTTGGATAATTTATCTGAATGAATTCTTTCAGGATCTTCTTCCTTTCCTCTCATCCTTTTTTCAAGGAACAATTTATCATTTCTTTCAGATAAATTATTTGAAGGAATTCTTTTGGATTTTTTTCTAAGTGCCCTCTGCAAAAATAAAAGTGCCCTTCAGCTTGTTGAAAACATAACTTTAAAAAAATGCAAGTGTCCCTTCAGACTTTGAAATAACCCTTTAGGAATTTTGAAATGGTCCACCTTTTCTTCGAAATAATCTTTTGAACTTTTTAAAAAGGCCCCTTTAGGAAAATTGAAATACCCTTCAGAGTTTCAGCGAAGTACCCTTTGGAAAGGCAAGTGTTCTTTCAGAAAAATGAAAGTGACCTTTTGAAAAAATTGAAAATGTCCTTTGGCTTGAAAAAATCCTTTAGAGAAGTTGTCACATAC
The DNA here is from genome assembly GCA_037957365.1 of Torreya grandis. Lineage (NCBI taxonomy): Eukaryota > Viridiplantae > Streptophyta > Pinopsida > Cupressales > Taxaceae > Torreya > Torreya grandis. The sequence goes on along the minus strand of JARHVA010011491.1, from coordinate 29,885 downwards.
CCTTCAAAAAAATTACAAGTGTACTTTCCAAAGAAAATACCCCTCAAGAAAGTTGCAAATGTACCCTTCAGAAAAAATTAAAGTACCCTTCAGAGAAATGAAAGTGCCCTTCAACTTTTTTGAAGTGGACCCTAAAAGGAAAAAATATCCTTCAAGAACTTTGAAATGAGACAGAGTTCCCTTTATAAAAAATGTAAGTGTCCTTTAGCTTGAAAAAATCCTTCAAAAAAGTTGCAACATACCCTTCCAAAAATTTGTCTTAGATAATTTTCCCAAAGGAATTCTACCGAATGAAAGCCCAAAATAAATACACTTAAAGGAAAAAAGCCTCAGATAAAAAGTTCAAAAGAATTCGGCAAAGGCTTAGACAAAATACTTGAAGATTAAAAACCTAAAAGAATGAACACTTAGCAAAAGACCAAAATAAAACCTCTGAAAGAATTAGGCTTGTAACTTTGTGATGAGTTTTGTCAAAAAAAATAATTCCTACATAGTGGACTTGACCAAAGATATAGACTTAGGTAACTAAATTTAGATAGGGGGTGACCAATTTTGGCTTGAAGAGCTAAAATTTGGTCAACAATAATCTTTTGAATCTAAATTTGAGGATATGTACCTAAAAGTGTTAATAATTTTATCAAGAAGTTTGGATCTGATTAAGGTTAAATATATAAAACATGGAACACATTTGGTAGGTGACATGTATAGTCTAAAAAGAATTGATTGTTTTGTTTGCTTTGTCCTAATTTACTATATCTTCACTTATATCTATGTGATGTGACACATGTAACATGTAAAATAGACTTTCTCATCCTTTCTATAGAATATCACTTATATTTCAAACTTAAATAAACTAATGTTAAATGTAGGGGCTCATGTTTAAGGTTTTTAGAGCTCAATAAACATTGTTCTATTATCATTACCTCAAATAGTGGAAATTACTTGATAAATATGGTGAAAAAATATAAGACCATATATGAAAATAGATTCATAGTTGTACTAAACCCTAGGTTGTGCACATAAAGTGCTCCATGAGAAAAATTAGCTTCATATAATGATAAATGCTCTAATGATTGTTTCATCTATCTAGAATGCATGTGAGTAATTAATAAAAACTCTACAAATAATGATTAGATATTATATGAATAATTAATGTCAAATTAAAATCAATTCTTACATATTTAAAGATAATTGAATTCAAATTAGGACCCCGCTAACTCATAAATTGACACCAAATAGTTAAAAAGTGAAAAAAAGTTGGGAGACAGATTTATGGGTATCTCCCCATTAGGTGAATGTGTGCAATAGTTCTCTTTGGATGTAAGCAACCTGTGATCTAGATTTAAATAATTTTAAAATGACAAATTTGGCACTTGGATTTGAGGTGATTTAGACTTGGCTATGTTGAGAAATGTTGTCATTGATGTCAAGGTTGATGTCATTGATGTCAAGGTGCATCTAATGAAGATGTATGGTGAGTGGTCTTTGAGATAATTTAAAAGAAACCTAATGTTTCTCTATTGAAAGAGAATTTTAAGGCAACCTAATGATTCTTCTATTGGTTGATGTCAATTTTCATGTCATAATTCAGGTCAGCTTGATGATTATCAGTAATATCACAAAGAGGTTTGATGATCAAGTAAGCAGTAAAACATGGCTATGAGGCTCTAAGTCTACATGAGGTCATTAGAGAATTTTTATCAGAAAGATATTATTTTAGTGGTGTGAGAATTTTGTCTTATGAGTACAATGTAAGCATGTTTGAGTGTTAATCCTTGAGTACAAGGTTTCTTGAGAAGCCTAGTAATAAGAAGCATAATCATATCATGAGCATGCACATGATGAACATAAAGAGGTATTTTTAGAGTTATGACATTATTTTAGGATCATGTAAGGCATGTGATCAAGGTGTATAAGCATCAAGGAGTATTTCAAGGTCAACTTTCAAGTTTCAAGCAGGGTTAATTTTAGTGGGATATATTAAAAAATCCTTGGAGGCTCCCAGGTGAATTGGATTCATAATGGTGGTGAATTAGTTTGGAAGGTGATTAAATATATAGGAAAATAAAGTGATAGAGTAGGATAATAAATATTTTATAAATAAAAAAATTATCTAAACATAAATATTATTATATATTTGGATTCCTCTAAAAAAACTATGCAATTTCAAAAAAAATTATTCCAATCGAAGTTCATATGCAAAAGTTATGGCCTTGAAAAGTTGTCTGGGTTATATTGAACTTACCAGTGAATGTTTTCATGATGTCAATGGACATTTGGATGATGTTGGTGGAAATCCAAATGATTCTGGTAGAATATGGCCTTGAGAAGTTGGCTAGGTTACAGTGAGCCTGCCAGCAAACATCTGCATGATGTCGGTGGACGTCTAGATGATCCCAAAAGACATCCACATGATTATGGTGGATGTATACTAGAATCATGTGGACATCTGTTGGCATCATTCAGACATCCATCGGCATCATGCAAACGTTTGTCGGTAGGTTCACTGTAACCTAGCCAACTTCTCAAGGCCATAACTTTTGCATAAGAACTCAGATTATGAATATTTGTTTTTGAAATTACATAATTTTTTGAGAGAAATCCAAATATATAATAATATTTTTGTTTTTATTATATTTAATATCATTTTAGGTTATAGATGGTCATCAACTAGGTCAAAGTACACTTATCAGTGGATTTCCACATGATGTAGATAACTACCCACACTTTAGACAATCATCTACATATTGTGGATGGTCATCATCATATGAAAATGATCATCAACATATGCAAATAACCATCAGCATATGAGGATATCCGTTAGCATAAGTGAATGACCGTCAGCATATGCAGATGACCATCAACATGTGCAAATAGTCATCAACATATGTGGAGGGACATCATCATATGTAGATATGTAGATGATCATCATCATATGCAGATGCTCATCTACATGTTTGATGTGAGGTAAATTCACCTACATTTACTTTTGAGTTACGAGAAAAAAATGTTTATATGAATGGATTTATTTTAAACAGTAGGTGATCTGACCCTAAAAATGAACTTACATATAGAAAATTTAGAGCGATTCTAAGATCTTCAATACCCTAAAAAATTTATAAATTCAGATTTATAAAACTAGAATATTTGTGAATTAACAAATATTCACCACTAAAATAAACCTTGGTTTCAAGTGCTTGAGAAGACTAATCATGGCACTAGTCATGGCATGTAAAGTCCTAGTGAGACAGTTTGAGCATGGTGGCTTGGTGAGATGGATGCATAGAGGCATAAAAGGTTGTATGAGGTTTACTTAACATGTATGTGAAGCACTATATCACTCATGAGAGTATCAAGGTGATCCTATAGGGGTGGGACCTTCAAACTTAGTTTGCACCTAGACCACCTCTAAACCTTGCCTGACCTAATAAAGCATCATGAGTTGTTATCAAAACATATGAAGGATGTTTGATTGTGTCTAAGCATGATAAAGGTTTTATTTAATTATATTTAGGTGTTGATCATGACATTGAGGTATTGAGAGCATGGAAAAAGGCATGAACAATAATTTAAGGCCTAGTAAGGTATGCATATTGTGGTGTAAAGAGAGAATGTAGGCCTAATGGGGTATAAGTTTTTATTTATAAGGAAATAATGGATATGTGAGTGTTTTATAAGGTATTATATGTTGTCTCAAGAATTTTAACAAAGTTTTAAATCATGTTTTTTAAGAAAAAACATGAAAATTAGTTTTGAGGTCTCTCAAGTACACAAAATGAAGGCATGCAAACCCAAGGACTTTGACGTGTTCATTGGCATGTTTAAGATTATCATGGGAAAATAATATGATAAGGAGATATGGGTAAGGGTCCTAGTTAATATTATATGAATTATTTTTGAAATTGAGAGACAGTCCTTTATGAATAATTGTTAACACTAAAAATATTGTTGACCCTCTCTAAAACCCTAACAATGACCTGATGTGAAAGATCTTGTTAAAAATATCCTAGAATGGTCTAAAATGAATATAAAAACTATTGGATCATGTATTAAACTCTCCCATTCATATTTAGGTGTGATTAATTTATCAGGTGTGTGAGTAGACCCTAAAAGAAAGTGCTAGTTTCTCAAAGATTTGCTTTAGCAATCAGAGTTGACCGAGTAAAAGTATGAAAATAATTGGATAGAAAAGGTTGAGACTTTTATTTTATGTCCATGAATATTTATAGATATTTTATATCCCCCAATTATTATAAACTAATCATCCAATTTGGCCAGCTGTTAACATGCCTAATGATGGAAACAGTGAGAAACTCAAGCACCAATGAGAAGATGATTAGGGATGTGTTATCATGAAATAGGGATGAAAAAAAGTGAATAAATATGATATTTATTAATTTTAATACATGATCATGTTTTTTATAAGCTTTTTATGTCATTGGTTATGGTGAAAAAGTTTTTCACAAGTTGACTTGTCTGGCTCAATGAGGTCTGTGTACAATGAGGTTATGATATTGGTTTGCAAGACCAATATTGCCATTTGACCATATTATATTTATATTTTATAATGGTTTAATTAAATCATAGGATATTTTAAATTCATCATAATTCATTGAATATGTCTACACATGTGTTGAAGGTCTAAATCATCATTATTGTGTTTAAAGGTAAACTGGCAGTTCTAGATAAGCAAGTTGCAATGATGGGTTTGAGGATATGTGATATGATTTGATGCATATAATTAATATGGTGTTATTTTTTGTGAATTTAAATTAGTGATAATAATTTTTTAAATATTTTAACTTAGTGAAAGTGGTTGAAATGTTAAAACCAAAATGGCTTATCTGGTTCTGATTTGACTGTGTGTACTGAGGTCAAAAGATTAGTTTGCAAGACCAATATTTGACATTAGACATTATGAATTTTTTTAAAGTAGTATAAATATTTAAAATAATATTTTTAAAGTATAAATTATCATGGGAATTATTTTTTTTTTAAACCTCAAGTTGTTCATGATTGAGTTTTGGAGTGTTCTGGCAGTTCTGAGTGGGCTATTTGTAGAGAAGTGTTTGAGTAATTTTGATATGAGTTGAGAAGACTAAATAAAATTGTGATATTTTTAAGGTCATTTAATTTTTTATATGTTGTTTATTTACATGTTTTTTTAGATAATTTTTTTTTAATATCCTCTAGTTTAAGACAGACTTTCTATGTATGAGAAGGCATAATTGTGAACATTACAAATGGTGTGATTCAAGTGGTAATTGGACTTACAAGGTGTTTTGGATTATAGATTATATTATTATAGGTATATTTCATCATTATATGATATTTAAATAGCACATGTGAGTTTAAAAGTGTTCCAAAGAGGGTAAAGTGTAACATGTCTTAAAGTAGACCTAATGGGTTTAGGTCTCCATGAGACCTAAATATGAAATAAGGCCTAATTGAGATATGAAAGACTTAAAAGGATACATATCACATTTAATTCATGTTTATTAGATGTTATAATATCTATTTTATGTTCTACCTAAGGGTTTAAGGATGTTTGGTTGATTAAGTGGCAATATGAGCAAGAGGCTTATTATATACAAGACATTTTTAGACCTATTTGAGGGAGTAGAGTGTAAGTGAATAAAATATTATTTTTTTGAGCATAAGGAGGTATTGTAAATAATAATAGGAGTATATATGATATGTGATTAATATTCAATATAGGTTTTATGTATAAAAATCAAGGTCATATGACTTAATCAAGTCAAGAAGAGGGTTAGTTGAGCGAAGAAGCCTAGAAGGTAGTTTGAGAAGGATATAGAATGTGAAGAGCTAAAGAGGTGTTCATCATCAGTTGGTTTAGAAAAAAGGTGATTTTAAGGTGATAAAATCCATCAGGTGGTTGATTTGGTGTTGATTCATCTAGGGGGTTGGTGCCTTCTTGTAAGTTGATGCTTGTTAAAGCCTAGCTAAGTTGGTGCTTAGCTAGTTGGGGTTAGTGCTCCATGTGAAGTTGGTACTTCAATAAATTTGGTATTTGTTTTATAGGACTATATACCATTGTATATATCAATGGGCTTTATTCCCCTTGAGGTTCTCTCACATATGTGATGTGTTCTTGTGTTTCTTTCTTATGTGGATAAGGGCTTATGTTTACCAAATCTATATGCTTGTTTAAATGGTTCATAAATGCTTAAGTGAAATTGATAAGAAAAATTTGAAGACTAGTTCACCCCCCCCCCCCCACCATTTTTAATAATTTTTATTCCAATATTTGGTATCATTTTAGGTCCTTTGAATTAGGACTAATAGCCTAAAGGAGATTCTAGAATCAAGGATGGCTAGTCAACAAGTATAAGGTGCTTTCTCTAATAGTAAGGCTCTATTATTCAATGGGACTCTAATTATGTATTTTGAAGCATTAAAATGAGGACTTATATTATTTAAATAGACCATGACATATGAAATTCAATTTTATAAATATATACTCGACCTCCTACACCACCAATTTATACAATATGCAAGAAGGAAAGTGAGAGTAATTCTAAGGCAATGAATGACATTCTATATGGTATATTAAAGGTAGAGTTTGTGAAGGTGATTCACTATGAGTCAGCCAAGGTGATATGGGATAAATTGAAGACTATATATATAAAGGAGACACCAAGGTGAAGATGGACAAGTTACAAACCACAGGAGATAATTTGAAATTCTGAAGATGAAACCATTGAATCCTACTTATTAAAGGCTGATGAAATTGTCAATGTCATTAAAAGATTGGGAGAAGAAGTGAAAGAGTCCATAGTTGTACAAAAGGTATTGATATCACTAACTCTTAATTTTTATTCTAAGGTGTCTTCAATAAAATAGATGCAATATTTAGACAAACTTGAAATGGATGGGCTTCATGGCATCTTGACTTCCTATGAGATGAGAAAAAATGAAGGAAAGCCTCCTAAGAAAGAAAAAACATTCAAAGCTAAAAATAAGTCAAAAGCTAAGAAGGTTAAGAATGAATAATTCTCAGATTTTGATGATGATTAACTAATGTCCATGTTTGCAAAGAAATTGAGGTTTGTCTTTGGTATGTTCAAGGGTAAGTTGCCCTTTAAATGTTTCAATTATGGAAAGATTGGTCACCTTGCATCCAAATGTCGTAACAAGAATAAGACTAAGCATGATGAATAACATGATGAACATCATGGAGATGATAAGAAGGTCTATAAGCTTGATCAAAATAAGGAGTTTGGGAAGTACGAAGGTGTGAAAGGATCATTCAAGAATAACAAAAGTTTCTACACCAAAGAAGATAACTCAATTGATGTAAGTGACACAAGCACATCTGATAATGATGATGATAGTAATGAACATGAACATGAACATGAACATTACAAAAATGAAACCTTATTCATGGCTATAGAAATAGAAAATGAGGGTTGCTCAAATGGGAAATTCCTTATGGTTGATGAAGAATTAGATGAAGAAGAGGCTAAAGTAAACCTTGAGACAGAATTGGTGAGTTCTCTAGATGAGTTAAAGTTCCAAAAAAGGAAGAATCACAAGGTAAGATCATTAGTTAAGGACTATAAATACTAGATTGGGTTGTTTGAGGAGAAATTGAGTAATAAATCCAAGGATTATGATGAGATCATAAATCAAATTGAAGCACAAATGGAAATAGTCACTACTAGCTTAAAATCTAAAGAGGAAGAATGGACCAGGTATGGAACTAAGATGGAATCCTTAAAATTTGAGTTGGATCATGTATCTATCAAGTTGAAGACCTTTATGAAGTTTGAAAAGAGCACTGAGGATATAGATGACATCTTAAGTAGTTAGAAGTCTACAATGATAAGACAAATCTTGGTTTCAAAGAAGACCAAAAGGATGCATTTCAAGTCAAGGAAAAAACTAATGAATACAAGAAGATCAACATGAAAATAACAATTAGATAGCCTAATGCTATGAGGTATGATAATTCATTCAATGGTTATTGTTATACATGCAATCGGTTTATTCATAGAGTAAGAAAGTGTAGAAGAATCTCTAAAAATGAATATACATGGGATTATGAAAGGAATCATCAGTCAAGAGGTATGTATAAGGTTGTTTACTACAACTGTCATAATATGAGACACATTGCAATATTTTGTCCTAATAAATGTAGAAGGCCATCAAGTTAAAACAAGAGGCTTGAATATTATAGAATGTAAGAGAAAAGGAAAATGAATGTATGGAAACCAAAGATAATAAAGGTGAGTCATGATCAGTGTACAAGTAGAAATGGACTATTTACCATGGTAGAGCATACTTCAAGTGAGAAATCAAGTCAGGAATATCAGTTTTCAATGCATATTGATGATCAATTAATTAATTGAGAGGTCAATACTATAGTTCTAATCAATCCTAAAAGTATACTAAAGGATATTCAGTCTGATGACAGCATAAATATCTAAGAATCTCCTAAGCTTGTGTTATTTTAGTGATCTATGAAAAGGGGTGACTCCATTAAGATTCATGGAGATATTATTTAACTAATATAGGCATGGTGTATTCTTGGTTTGAGGGAGAGCTATTAAATTTATTGACTGAGCTTGATCTATGTTGAAAAGTGGTCTTGTAATCTGATTTCATTTGAAGGAGGTGTTGTTCCCAAAATCTATCACTCATTTTTGGGGATAACATATCAACTATTTTGGTCCTATAGGCCAAAATTCTCTCTTCCCTTCTCAAAAAATGTTCTGAGCGCTCAAGTTCTTCAATTATTCAAGCATTTTTAGTCAAAGGACTCGTAGGTTTAGTGGGTTCAATAAATTCAACAGGTGAGCTCTCACAAAGGAATAAGTTCCAACACTTAGGCATTTTCAAGGCTGGTTCAACGCTGAGGTTCAATCAAAAGACTCATCGGTGGGATTCAAACAAAAGAATGAACCATTGAACCATTGAACCCTGCCTCTAAAGGTTCAAAGGTTCAATGGGTTCAAAGGTTCAATGACATTGGTAGACTTAAAAGAGTTGAGCACTTTGGCAAGTTCAAAGGTTTAATGGGTTCAAAGGTTCAATGGGTTTAAAGGTTCAATGAGTTTAATAAGATCAAAAGACTTAAATGAAAGAAGACTTCGAAGAAGAAATATTTAACCCATTGAACCATTGAACCTTGAACCAAAATGGTTCAATGGGTTCAAAGGTTCAACGAGTTCAATAAAATCAAAAGACTTAAAAGAAAGAAGACTTCGAAGAAGAAAGATTTAACCCGTTGAACCATTGAACCTTGAACCAAAATGGTTCAAAGGTTCAAGGTTCAATGAGTTCAATAAAAGTTTGAAGAGTTGTTTCAGTCAGTTGGTTCAAATGAATGATTCAAAGTGGTTGGTTCAATTAAATGGTTTAATTAGTCAATTTAATCAAAAGGGTGAAGGAATTCCTTTAGACATTTTGTTCGAAGAAATTGCCAAGTCAAGGAACAAAAGGATATCTTTTGGAAAGATTTTTTGTGGCAAAATTTCATAAGAGAAATCCTTCAAACAAAATGTTCGAAGAAATTCCTTTGGACATTTTTTTTGAAGGAATGTTGAAAGACCCAACAAAAAGTGGCAAAGGCAGAGGAAAGATTTGCTTCGAACATTTTATCCAAAAGATTTGAATAACAAGGCCGCCTGAAGGACCACAAAGGGCAGGTACCCTTGTAGGAGACTCTTGGCGACCACGAAATGGACCATTCTCAAGGCCCAATGGGACACCTTCCCTTTGGGGGGGTTTCAAAGACAAAAATCCAAAGGAATTTCAAAGTTTGAAGAGAAGGTTCAACCGAAGAGGAAAGAAACCAAAAGAGCCTACTGAAGGTAAGAAGATAGCATGAGAGCTCAAATTGCAACAGGAAAGAGGGAAAGCTATAGGAGATACTGAAATATCTATAGGGGAGTTATTCCAGTAGGTGGAATAGTCCACCAAGTAGACATCTGAGTGTGCAAACATTAAAAGGCACAGCGTATTTTTCTCCCTTTGAATAAAAGTGAGTGGACAATTGTGTACATATTTGGAGACAAACTAAATGACCCATGCTGAGGAAAAGACATTTGAGATGATTCTGTACACCAAAGTCAAGGTTGATGCCATGTTCCAGCATGGCCCCTTCACATAACTGAAAATGCATTCAAGGCATTGAATGCATCATGGGTCATTCCATGAAACAAAGCACCAAGTCTTTCTTGGCAGTTATATATTATAATCTCTTATTTTATGCAAGAGAGATCTCTCTGTTATAGAAGTAAAACTCTACCCAAATTGAAAGGAATTTTTCTGAGACTTTGAGCTCAGATTGTTAATCATATTTCTTTATTAGAATGAGAAAGTAAGTGACCTTTCAGACTTTGTGCTAGAATAGCTTGTGTTGTTAAGGAAATTGTTCTTATGTCTATTTCATGAATGTGTTCTTGTCTATTTAATTAAATAAGCAGAGCTAGTGGAAGTAACCATGAAGGTGTCCCAAAGTTGAGTATGGAGAGACTTTGTGCTGCCACAACGGTCTTTAGTGTGTTGTTTTTTGTTTTTGTGTAAAGGATCTTGGGATGACTTTGTGCCCCCATTGTCCTTTGTATATTTCACTCTTTGGAAATCGAGGTGGAGACTTTGTGCTACATTTCATCCTACTGTGTTATTGTGCCACGTTATATTTACTTAGCAGTTACTTTCCAGAAAGAATTCTTGCTATTTGCTACAGACCACTTCTGAAAGAAGAGAAGTGCCTTCAGTGTTTTCATCAGAATTATCTTATGTCTGTGAATATCATCTCTTAAAAAAGAGAGATGGATGGTGTTGTCCTACCCCTGAGTGTTATTTCCTACTTATATATATATATATATATAGTATATAGTACCTCATATTTATAGGGAACCTCCCCTTGATGAGAGGAGAGATTTGTCCCCTTTTGATGTGGTAAACCTGCACATTTGGCTGATCAATCTCCCTATGCTATGGTTAAAACAACTTATTTTACCCATCAGTTAGCTAGTGACAAAATATTCACCCAACAGTTTTTGGTGACTCTACTGGGGACAGAACATGCAGTTTGAAGCCTCAAGCTTCAAATTGAAGTAGTTCTAGTTCTTTCTATTTGAGTTTTACCTCTGGTAAATCTATGATATACTCAAAGCTAGAGACTAAAGGTGTTGTTGACTGTATTTGAGTTGGTACAACAAAGTGTTTTTGATCCTTTCCCTTCACCATCTCACCTTTAGCAAACTAGGAATCTTCCTCTTATAAAAGTTAGGTCTCCATTACCAGGCAAAGTGTTTATTTCTATTGTTATCAGAGCTTTGTCAATACATACCCCTCAAACATTTGTTATCCCTCCCTTTAGTAATCAAATCATGGTGGTTCAAGGCCCATGGGGTAACTCTTTTGGCCCACTCAATTTAAATCCACCTCTACATGAGCTACCACATAGTTTAAGGAAGAATTTCCCTAAATTCTTTGGTGATGGGAGAGTTCATCCTAATGAATGTATTGTAGCCTTCAGCATAGCTTGTCGTGTGATAGGCATGGAGTATGAGGACGTGGCAGTCAGGCTATCTGTGGAGACATTACAAGGCGCTACTGCAAACTAGTTCTACCATCTCTAGGCTTGGTCAGTAACTGACTGGAACACTCTCAAAGCCAAATTTGAAGCCAGGTTTAAGCTTATAGAAGATGCACATGCCCTATTAGCCCAACTCACACAGATGAAGAAATAACCTCATGAACCTCGGAGGGACTTTATAGCCAAGTTTGACAAGCTAAGGAATAGGATCCATACCATTTCTTAGCCAACAGATGAGAATCTCAAATACTTCTTCATCAACTCACAGTTGCCTGAAGTGATTTTTTTGCTAAGATGGGCTAGCCACATAGACCTTGCTACAGCTCAAGATTTGGCCACTGAGGTGGAAGATGATCTTATCTTGGAAAGAAAGATAAGGAGAGATCCTAATAGAGGTAAATCTTCTTCATCCTCTAAATATCCATCTATAGGCACCATTGATCCTATGGTGCAAAAGTTGGCAAATGAGTTGCTAACTCTCAAAAAGCAAATGGTACAAGGGATGTCTTCTAGTCCTTCATACCTAGATATACCAAGGAGGACATTCCCCAATCCATCATATCAAAGTAACGTTACTAGAAATCAAGGGCAGCCAAATCATCTTCCTCCCCCACATAGGAAATTGGCCATTGAAGCACCTCTAACCAATTCAACAGTTGGATATCTTGAAATAAAATTTGATTTCTCCTTCTAGCCTGAGTTGAACCCATAAGATAACGCTAATCTCTTCATAGAGGGAGAAGAAGAATTAGCTAGCGACTCCAACATTGGTTTCCTGAATTACCAAGATGAACCCAGAAGTAAAGGTGAAGCGTTTGATGGGTCATATGTTGTATTCACCCAGTCCTAGAACTAGTCAGCCTAGCAAGCTGATAAGGGAAAAATAGGGGAAGGATCTCAGCCTATAATTTCAATTGCCAAACAAGGAACTTCTCTACCTTTTCAATCAAAGGACCTGGTGATCACTAAAAGGATAAGTACATCAAGTTTTCCTTCATCTTCTGCTTAAAATTCATAGACCAGTATCGCCCCTCCTAAAAACCAAAAGGATGAATTGACCTCCCCTATTCCTAATTCATTTTAGACATTTGATATAATTGACCATGTCAAGAAAACCAAAATTCAAATGTCTGAATTTGAATTCCTGCAATCCAACCCTGAGCAGTTGGATAAGTTGGTTCAATGTGTAAAGAATAAAATTGTCCCTATAAGACCAACTATTCCAAAGGTGACTCCCACATCCACCTAGAATAACCTTGTCATTGCTCCTCCTATTTATCTTGAGAGGACAGAACCATTTTATGTCTCCCTGCTAATAAATGGATACCAGTTGAATAATTGTATCATAGACTTAGGTGTGTCTGACAATGTCATGCCTGCCAAAGTGGTAGAATCTCTTGGACTCACACTAACCAAGACCTTTGGGAGATGTTTCTCCATGGATAAAAAACAAGTACCACTACTGGGACAAATCAAGGATGCCCAATTTGCATTTTTAGCATTCCCAGATAAGAGAATCAAAATGACAGTCCTAGTGGTCGATGTCCTAGCCTCATATAACATTCTTCTTGGGCAAAATTTATGTAAGGATATTAGGGGAGAGTTAAGTATGGACTTGTCTGAAGTGAGGATCCCAATAAAAGGCATCATGTAGAGATTGCTCCTTGAGAAGGAGGCAAAATACGTTGTCACTCAAACATCAGCACCTGAAGCTCAAATTATGTTTGAGTCTTCAGGCATAGGTAATTACTTCTTGACTACAGAGGATGTTCCTATCCTAAATGATGAAACTTCTGAAAATGATAATTTATAAATTGGTTCAAATAAAATAGTAGAAGAATTGATAGGATGCAGTGTAAGTGCAGAGGAATCCTCCCCTCTAATTAAAGGAAAAATTAGTTTTTGATAATGTCTGGATTCTAATATTTGATGGCAGTTGTTCTTCTACCAATTCAGGAGCTGGGATTGTGTTGATATCTTCTCAAGGAAATATTTTCCCTTATTCTTATAAATTGTAGTTTAGCAACACCAACAATACTGCTAAATATGAATCGCTGCTGCTCAAATTAAAGGCCACTCAAGACAGGGGCATCAAAATCCTTTACACCAAAGGAGATGATGAGCTAGTGGTTTTCCAGGTTAAGAACCTATACCAAACCAAAAATGAGAGATTGTGTCATTATCACAATCTAGTTTGAGATCAAATTGAAAGCTTTGATGCTTTCAATATCTCTACAATACCTAGGGAATTTAATGATCAAACTGATGCATTAGCTATTTTGGTGACTCTCTTGGTTCCTCACCAAGATTTTAAGGGAGATAGGTATATTATCAAACTAGTCTTTCAACCAAGTGTGCCTGACAATACCAATCATTGGCAAGTGTTCAATGGTGATAACCAAATCATCGCCTTTTTGGAACAAAAAGATAGCTTCAAACAACTTCACTTCAATGGTCATGACCCTCAGGAACTTGAATTAGCCCTTGAAACAAATTTAGATGCAGATGAAGAATTCCTATAGCTAAAAGGGAATAAAATTCCCAAAGGATTGGTTTCCCTTGAGAAATTATTTGACAAGCATGACAACTTCATCAAATAGCAGCAAATGGATTCAAGCTCCTCCCAGGAGTTTGATCAGATTAATTTGGGTACTAAGGAAAATTCCAAGATGGTGAACATTGGGAAGTGCTGTACTCCTGAGGAGAAGCTCAAATTTACTGCCCTGCTTCACCATTACATAGATGTTTTAGCATACTCTTATGATGATATGAAGTCACTCAGGCCTGAAGAAATTTGCTATGAAATTCCTCTCAAGAGTGATTTGATGCCTTAAAAGAAGAAATCCAGGTAATACAATCCAAAGATATCATGTACTATTCTGTCTAAAATATAGAAAATGCTGAATGCTAGAATAATTTTCATAATCCATCATTCTACATGGATTGCAAACATAGTTCTTATGAGAAAAAAGAATGGAAAAATATGCCTCTACGTGAATTTTAGGAATTTGAATCAATCCTCCTAAAAGGATAATTACCCTCTACCCATCATGGATCAAGTCCTTCAGATGGTGACTAGTTCAGAGATGCTATCAATGTTAGACAACTTCTCAGGATACAATCAAGTTGAAGTTGGTGAAGCAGACCAACATAAGACTGCCTTCACCACGTCTTGGAGCACCTTTGCATATCGAAGAATGCCATTTGGCCTGATAAATGTTGACACCACTTTTTTGAGAGCAATGGACCTTGCTTTCAAAGTTTAAATTGGTAAGTTCATTATGGTGTACCTTGATGATTTAACAATCTTTTCCAAGCATTGTCTTGATCATGTGCACCAATTACAAGTGCTAGAATGATGTCGTCAGAATGGCATTTCTCTAAATCTCAAGAAGTCTATTTTTGGGGTAACAAAAGGGAAACTTCTCAGACACATTATATCTCAAGAAGGAATAAATATTGACTCAAAAAGAGTCAAATCCATCTAAGAGCTTACTCTGCCCACTAGTAAGATTGCAGTTCACTCTTTCTTCAGAAAGGTGAATTTTCTACGAAGGTTCATCCCTAAGTTCGTAGAGAAGACTCGCCACATTGTGGAAATGATGAAGGGAAAGGCCACTTTCAGCTAGACTAAAGAAGCCAAATTGGCATTTTGAGACATCAAGACAGCTATCACCCATGCCCTAACTCTAGTTTGTCCAGATTATACCAAAGATTTCATAATGTATAGTTATGCTTCTGAACACACACTTTCAACAATTTTGGTTCAACAGAACAAATAAGGTGTGGAATCTCTCATATCTTTCATGAGTTATCCTCTCAAAACTCATGAACTAAAATATTCAAACATGGAGAAGCATGCTTATGCAGTGGTAAAGGTAGTAAAGCATTTCTACTTTTACATTCTAAATTCTCGTATTATTATCCTGGTTCTTGATACCACAGTCAAATCCATATTAACTCAGCAAGAGTTTGGAACCAAAAGGGGCAATTGGATTGCTAAAATCAAGGAGTTTGATCTCATTATCAAACCAATGAATCTTGTGTGGGGAGGGGTTCTCTGCCAATTGATTGTTGATAACAGACCATAAGAAATAGGGCATGAAGAAGCAGAAATTGAAGACACACCAACAGTCCTCTTTGTCACCACCACAAATGAGTGGTATTCAAATATTGCTCATTTTCTTGCCTATGGTGACTTTCCTACTCACCTATCTCATAAATAAAAGAGGACTATTAGGTTAAAAGCTATAACTTTTGTCTTGTAGGACAACGGCTTGTATAAAAGGAACCTCGATGGGGTATTCTTTTATTGCATGGATAAAGAGCAGCACAACCAACTTTTAAAACCCTTCCATAATCTGGCCTGTGCAAGACATATTTTTGCACCTGTAACTTCCCATAATATTTTATGAGCCCAGTATTACTGGCCTACTCTATTTCAAGATGCATACAAATGGGTATGAAGATGTGAACTATGCCAATAGTTCATTGGAAGACCCAAATTAGCTACTCTGCCTCTTAAGCTAGTGCTAATAAAAGAGCCATTTCAGTAATGGGGAATCAATTTCATTGGTGCTGTAAAACCATATTCAAGCACTGGACATGATTATGTCCTAAAAGCCATTTATTACTTCACCAAATGGGTGGAAGCTATTCTATCTAAGCATGCTACTTCAGAAGTAGTATGCAATTTCCTCAAGGAAAACATCATTTCTAGGTTTGGGGTCCCAACCAAGATTGTGACAGATAACGTAGCCTATTTCTCTTCCTAGGAGATTACTCAGTTCTATTTTTATTATGGGATTACCCTATCCCATTCCTATGATTATTTGACACAAGGGAATGGCCAAGCAGAATTGAGCAACAAGAACTTGGTGACCATCATCAGAAAGCTAGTGGATGACAACCAACAAACTTGGCATAAAGCATTGGTTGATGCTTTATGGGTAGACAAAATTACACCCAAGAGGGTGATAGGTATGTCACCATCCAAATTTTGTATGGTCTCAATGCAGAGATATCAATCACCTTGGAATTACTAGCACTAAAATTGGCAAAGGTAGTCAAAGATTAGACCTATGAAATCTCCATATATAAAAGGATCATGTGCTTGACTGAGCTGGATGAGTAGAAAACTATGGTGGTGGACCAAATCAATGTGCATCAAATTTTGGTGAAGAAGCTCTTCGACCAAAAAGCAAAAACCCATGATTTCTAGATTGGAGATCAAGTTCTGTTATGGGACAAGAGAAGAGAACCAAAGAGAATGCATGGGAAATTTGATTCCCTATGGAGAGACCCATTTTCTATTCATCAGCTCAATGGTGAAAATAGTTTCTTGTTGAAATATCAAGATGGCACACCCTTTTCTCTACCTCACAATGGGCAGCATCTGAAGTACTTTAATTCTTGAAGTATCAGATAAGTCCAGTTGTACATTTGTATATTTGTATAGTCTTTAGTTCTATTTTATGTTGTTCATTTTCATTTATTTTTGGCACCTTTTTTCTAGGTAGCATGACTATGTAGCCCAATGGCATACTTAAAGGCACTGGAGATTCTCCCTTTGATTATTTTTACAATCGATGGAAGTTCCCCAATTGGAGCCAACTATTTTTCCCAAAATTTGTCACTCATTTTTGGGGATAACATATCAACTATTTTGGTCCTGTAGGCCAAAATTCTCTCTTCCCTTCTCAAAAAATGTTCTTAGCACTCAAGTTCCTCAATTATTCAAGCATTTTTAGTCAAGGTACTCGTAGGTTCAACGGGTTCAATAACTTTAACAGGCGAGATCTCACAAAGGAACAAGTTCTAACACTTAGGCATTTTCAAGGCTGGTTCAACACCAAGGTTTAATCAAAGGACTCATCAATGGGCTTCAAATAAAAGATTAAACCATTGAACCATTGAACCCTACCTCTAAAGGTTCAAAAGTTTAACAGGTTCAAAGGTTCAATGACATCCATAGACTTAAAAGAGTTAAGCGCTTCAGCAAGTTCAAAGGTTTAATGGTTTCAAAGGTTCAACGGGTTCAAAGGTTCAATGAGTTTAATAAGATCAAAAGAATTAAATGAAAGAAGACTTCGAAGAAGAAAGATTTAACCCATTGAACCGTTGAACCTTGAACCAAAATGGTTCAATGGGTTCAAAGGTTCAACGAGTTCAATAAGATCAAAAGACTTAAACAAAAGAAGCCTTTGAAGAAG
Organism: Torreya grandis; assembly: GCA_037957365.1. Lineage (NCBI taxonomy): Eukaryota > Viridiplantae > Streptophyta > Pinopsida > Cupressales > Taxaceae > Torreya > Torreya grandis. The sequence continues at coordinate 12,101 of JARHVA010011491.1, read as the reverse complement.
AAAGATTTAACCTGTTGAACCATTGAACCTTGAACCAAAATGGTTCAAAGGTTCAAGGTTCAACGAGTTCAATAAAATTTCAAAGAGTTGTTTCAATCGGTTGGTTGAAATAAATGGTTCAAAGTGGTTGGTTCAATCAAAAGGGTGAAGGAATTCCCTCAGACATTTTGTTCGAAGAAATTGCCAAGTCAAGGAACAAAAGGATATATTTTGAAAAGATTTTCTATGGCAAAATTTCACAAGAGAAATCCTTCAAACAAAATGTCTGAAGGAATTCCTTCAAACATTTTTTCTGAAGGAATGTTGAAAAACTCGACAGAAAGCGGCAAAGGCAGAGGAAAGATTTCCTTTAGACATTTTGTCTAAAGGATTTGAAGAACAAGGCCTCTTGAAGGACCCCAAAGGGTAGGTACGCTTGCAGGGGACTCTCGATGACCATGAAATGGACCATTCTCAAGGCCCGAAGGGACACCTTCCCTTTGGGGGGTTCCAAAGATAGAATGCTGAAGGAATTTCAAAGTTTGAAGAGAAGGTTTAACTGAAGAGGAAAGAAGTTGAAAGAGCCTACTGAAGGTAAGAAGATAGCCTGAGAGCTTAAATTATAATAAGAAAGAGGGAAAGCTACATGATATATTGAAATATCTATAGGGGAGTTATTCTAGTAGGTGAAACAGTCCACCAAGTAGACATCTGAGCGCACAAACATTAAAAGGCACAAACTATTTTTCTCCTTTTGAAAAAAAGTGAGTGGATAGCCACTTACATATCTAGAGATAGACCAGATGACCCATGCTAAGGAGAAGACATTCGAGATGATTCTGTACACCAAAGTCAAGGCTGATGCCCTATTCTAGCATGGCCCCTTCATAAAACTAAAAATGCATTTAAGGCATTGAATGCAGCATGGGCCATTCCATGAAAAAAAGTGCCAAGTCTTTCTTGGCTGTTATATATTGTAATCTCTTATTTTATGCAAGAGATATCTCTCTATTATAGAAGCAAAACTCTGCCCAAATTTAAAGGCATTTTCTTGAGACTTTGAGCTTAGATTGTTAATCATATTTCTTTATTTAAATGAGAAAGCAAGTGACCTTTCAGACTTTGTGCTGGAATAGCTTGTGTTGTTGAGGAAATTGTTCTTATGTCTATTTCTTGAATGCATTCTTGTCCATTTAATTAAATAAGTAGAGCTATTGGAAGTAACCAAGAAGGTGTCCTAAAGTCGACTATGGAGAGACTTTGTGCTACCACAACGGTCTTTAGTGTGTTGTTTTCTATTTCTATGTAAAGGATCTTGGGATGAATTTGTGCCCCCATTATCCTTCATATATTTCACTCTTTGGTAGTCGAGGTGGAGACTTTGTGCTACACTTCATCCTGCTATGTTATTGCACCCTGTTACATTTACTTAGTAGTTACTTTTTAGAAAGAATTCCTACTGTTTGTTGTAAACCACTTTTGAAAGAAGAGAAGTGCCTTCAATGTTTTCACTAGAATTTTCCTATGTCTGTGAACATCATCTCTAAAAAAAGAGAGATGGATGGTGTTGTCGTAACCCTGAGTGTTATTTTCTACTTATATATATAGTATATAGTACCTCATATTTATAGGGAACCTCCCCTTGATGAGAGGAGAGATTTGTCCCCTTTTGATGTAGTAAACCTGTACATTTGGCCGATCAATCTCCCTATGCTATGGTTAAAACAACCTATTTTACTCGTCAGTTAGTTGGTGACAAAATATTCACCCAACAGGAGGTATGCATAGAGTAAGGGGGATCATATTCCTATAATGCTTCATATTTTTTGTGTTGAGATTTTGATGAAAGAAGGTGTGGTTACAAATTTTTTAGTATGTATCACCCTTTGTCATTAATATCAAAGGGGGGAAGTTCAAGAAGGGATATTGACCATATTGGGATAAATTTGAAGAAATGTTTTCCATCAATGATAAAGGGGGATTTCGTTAAGAAATATTGTCATTGATGTCAAGGTTGATGTCATTAATGTCAAGGTACATCTGGTGAAGATATATGGTGAGTGGTCTTTAAGAGAATTTGAAGGAAACATAATTTATCTCTATTGAGAAATAATTTTAAGGAAACCTAATTATTATTTTATTGGTTGATGTCAAGTTCAATTTCATGATTCAGGTTAGCTTGATGAGTATCAGTATTATCACAAAGAGGTTTGATGATCAAGTAAGAAGTGAAGCATGGTTATGAGGCTCTAGGTCTACATGAGGTCATGAGAGCATGTTGATCAAAAATATATTATTTAAATGGTTTGATAATGTTGTCTAGTGGGTACAAGCTAAGCATGTTTGAGTTATAATCCTTGATTACAAGGTGTCTTGAGAAGCCTAGTCATAACAAGCATAATCATATCATGAACACATGCATGGTGAGCATGAAGAGGTATGTATAGAGGTATGAAATAAATTGAGGAGCATGTAAGGCATGTGATTAATTTTTATAATCATCAAGGAATGTTTCAAGGTTAGCTGTCAAGTTTTAAGTGCTTGAGAAGCCTAGTCAAAACACTAGTCATGGCATGTAAAGTCCTAGTGAGATAATTTAAGAATGGTGGCTTGGTGAGATGGATGCACAGAGTTATAAAAGGTTGTATGAGATTTATTAAATATGTATGTGAGGCATTAGATAAATCATGAGAGTCTTAGGTTTAGTCTACAGTGGTAGGACCTTCAAACCTAGTCTGCACCTAGACTACCTCTAGACCTTGCCTGACCTAATGATGCATCATGAGTTGTTATCAAAACATATAAAGGATGTTTGGATATTTTTAAGCATGATATAGGTTATATGGCATGATATTTATGTGTTGATAATGACATTGAGGTATTAAGATCATGGAAGAAGGCATGAAGGATAGTTCAAGTCCTAGTAAGGTATGAAGACTATGGTGTAGAGAGAATATAAGCCTAACAGGGTATGAGTTTCTATTTATAAGGAAAAAATGGATAGGTGAGTGTTATCAGAGGTATGATATGTTTTTTTAAGCATGTTTACAAATTTTGAGATCATGGTTTGTAATAAAAATCATGAAAAGTGGTTTTGAAGTCTCTCGAGTACACAAAATGAAGGCATGCAAACCCAAGAAGGAATTTCAAGAGTTCATTGGCATGTGTAACCTCTAAACGGTAACTTTATTTGCTAAGAAGAGATAGGAAAGGGTCATATATAATATATTTAGGCATTATTTTTGAAAATGAGGGGTGGTCCTTTATGAATAATCGTTAATGCCATAAATAGTGTTAACCCTTTCTAAAACCCTAACAATTACCTGTTATGAAATATCTTGTTAAAAACAGCCCATAATGGTCTAAAATGAATATAAAAACTATTTTATCATGCATTCAACTCTCTTAGGCATCTTTAGGTGTGATTGGCTTGTCAGGTGTATGAGTAGACCCTATAAGAAAGTGTTAGTTTCTTAGAGATTTTCTATAATAGTTAGATTTGACCAAGTGAAAGTATGAAAATAATTGGATGTAAAATTTTTAGACTTTTATTTTATTTTAATTAAGGTTTATGGATAGGTTTTATCCCCTAAGTATGTTAAACTAGTCATCCAAGTTGGCTAGTCACTAACAGGCCTAATGATGGAAATAGTGAGAAACCCAAGAAACAATAAGAATATGATTAAGAAGAAACCAAGTGAATGGAGATGTTTTTTAGGAATTTTAATAAATTATAATATTTGGTATAAGCTTTGGAGGTCAGTGGTTATAGTGAAAAAGTTGCTTACAAGTTGACTTATCTGGCTTAATGAGGTTTATGTATAGTGAGGTTATGAGATTGGTATGCAAGACCAATATTTTCATTTTAACATATTATATTTATATATAATAATTATATAATTATATAATAGGATCATATACATGAATAATAAGTCAATTAATATGTCTACATAGATGTTGAAGGTCTAAATCATCATGACTATGTTTTAAGGTAAACTGATAATTCTGGGTAAGCAAGTTGTAGTGATGGGTTTGAGGCTCCATGTTATTATTTGATGTATATAATGCATATGATATTATTTTTTGTGACTTAAAATTAGTTATCATACTTTTTTAAATCTTTTAATTTATTGAAATTTATTGAAATGTTAAAACAAAAATGGCTTGTCTAGTTATGATCTGACTATGTGTACTAAGGTCAAAAGATTGGTCTGCAAGACCAACATTTGACATTATACCTTGTGAATTTTATATTTTAAATTGGTATATATATATTTCAAAGGATATTTTTTAATTAAATTTATCATGGGAATTTTTCTTTTAGTTGTTGAAGATCAAGTTATTTCTGATTGGGTTTTAGAGTGTTCTGGCAGTTCTGAGTGGGTTATTTGCATAGAAGTGTTTGAGTAATTTTGCTCTAAGTTGAGAAGTATAAATCATATGGTTATGTTTTAAATTTAATTTAATTTATATATGTGTGATATATTTCCATTTTTTTTAGCTAATTTGTGTTTAAAGTTCTATAATTCAAGACAAACTTTTTTGTGTATGAGAAGGCCTAATTGTGAACAATACAAATGGTGTGCTTCAAGTGGTAATTAGACATAAAAGGTGTTATGTATAATATATTATCTTAGTATAGGTATATCTAATTTTTATATGATATTTTCCTTCCATGTGTGGAGTTTAAAAGTGTTTTAATGAGGGAAAAGTGTAATGTGTCCTAAAGTAGACCTAATGGGATTAGGTCTCCATGAGACCTAAAGATGAAATAAGGCTTAATTAAGATATGGTAGACATAAATGGAGTTAAAGAACATTTTATTAATGTTTATGAGATATATTAATATCTATTCCATGGCCTATTTAAGGGGTTAAATATGTTTGGTTGACTAAGTGGCAATATGAACAAAAGGCTTGTATATATACAAGATAGTTTTAGGCCTATTTGAGGGAGTAGAGTGTAAGTGAATAAAATAATATATTATTGAGTAGAAATAGATATTTTAGACAATAATAGGAGTGTATAGGATCTGTGATGAATATTTAACAAATGTTTTGTGTATAAAAATCAAGGTCATATGACTTAATCAAGTCAAGAAGAGGGCTAGTTGAGCAGAGAAGCCTAGAAGGTAGTTTGAGAGGGATAAGATTACGAAGAGCTGAAGAGGTATTCATAATTATTTGGTTGAAAAATAAGGTTTTTTGAAGGTGATCAAATAAATTAGGTGGCTGAATTGGTGTTGAGTCATTTAGGGGGGTTTGTGCTTCCTTACAAGTTGGTGCTTGTTAAAGCCTAGCTAAGTTGGTGCTTAGATAGTTGGGGTTGGTGTTCCATGTGAATTTGGTGCTTCACTAAATTTGGTTTTTTTATTATATTACTATTTTCTATTTTTATATATTAGTGTGTTTTTTTCCCTTAAGGGTTTCTTACATATGTAATGTGTTTCTTGTTTATGTGGATAGGTGTTTATGTTTGCTATATCTATATGCTTGATTGAATGGTTCATGAATGATTAAGTGAAATTTATAAAAAACAAATTGAAGATCTATTCATGCCTCCCTTAGTCATTTTTATTCTAATATGTTAGGACCTACTCCTTATGACTGATTGCAAAATTGGAAAGAATAAGGAAGTTTGTTTAAATGTGCAAGTGTTTGACTATGCTTGATAGATGGTTAATAGATTTAGACCTATTTTATATTTATATGTGACTCTTTGAAACTTTATAACACCACCAACATATGAAATATATGATTCAATCCATAGGAATGATTTTAATTTGAAATGTGGTTGTTGCTTGACATGGGACAAAGCTATACAGTTTGAATGATCCAAAAATTTGGCATCATCTGAGTCTGATTACTTTGTTTAAGAGACATGAACAATTATTTGATGATTTAGAGATGTTTGAGTATGATAATTGACTAGTTTTGTATAGACTAGATAAATTCATGTAGGTGAATTATATTAGCTAGAGAGGATCAAACCCATGAAAGACATGTGGATGTGATAAAATGGTGAATAAGACTCATATATCTACACAAAAGTCATGTAGCATGAAGTTAGGTCAAAATTAACATTTGAAAATATATAATACCAGATTGTAATAATTAAAAACATCCCACTTTTATTATAATATTGAAATACAATACAAATACTAGAATAAAAGCATAAAGAGATATACATAAATGTGTATAACATACTTTGTCTCTGGGAGATGTTTTGAATGTGCAACTTGTTCCAAAGAACCAATAAAAAACATGTAGAAATCAATGTCCATGAAATAAAAATCTAAAAATGAATTAATTTAATCTTGAAACTTAAGAGCAATGAAGCAATATACCTCTAAGTGGGTGAACCATTTTTCCTTATAACTTATTGTAGATAATAATTCCTTATTTTTGATTAGATTAGTAGGAAAAAAGGGTCCTGATCCCTATACAATGTAGCCTTTAAGGAAAAAAAATCCACCCATAGACCATAAATAATGCACTGGTATCAGTTGAACAACAAATCCAAAAAGGCTAAGCTATAAAAAGGAAGTAAGGCTATAAGGAATAACAAACTAAACAATTATAGAACCTAACCAAGCAATTGAAACACCCTTGGCCTGAATGTAGGTTTAAAAAACATGCTTAGGAAGACCTCACTTCCTCCTATAGAGAATAATCTAATAAGCATTGAAATCCCCATTCTTAGAAATAGGAGATGAAGGAGGTGAAAAACTCACCAAATCCTCTGAAAGGGATGAAGCTTGTGAAGTGAACACAATAACATCAACCCCAGCAACAAATTGTGTACCTACAAAAACAGTCCTAGTCTTAGTAGCAAAAATAGATGAGATCCCTATGGTGGTCCTATTAGAAATAGCAACAATATGGTAGACAATAGGGGAGTTCTGTGTTACAGTTCTAGTGGTAGAATGACCAAGCAAAGGTACTATAGTAGTAATAGTGTAGGAGATCTCAATAATAGTCCTAGCAATAAAAACAGTAGGGGAGGTTCAAATAGTAGTCTCAAAATTAATAGCAATAGCAAGGAAGATCCTTGCAACAATCCCAAAAGTAGAAGAGTCATGTAATGGGGGAAGATAATCCTTCCCTTCATCCAAAGGAGGCTCTAAAGCTTTTGATCTCAAACCATCATCATCAAAATATACTATAAGGTTTTCATGTAGAGCATCCTTCCACCAAGATGAAGAACAAGAAACATTCAAGTAGGGGCATTCAGATGCCAAATGACCTATATTAAAGCACCTTCAAAAATGAAATGGGATAATTTCGTAATTCAAGGGACGACACCAAGAGTGATCAACAACTTGTAAAACAACCTCTACTCGGAGAGGCATAAACAAATCCAAATCCACTAAAATGAGAACATAAATAATGTGAGAAAAATAAGTAGTGGCCTGATCCACCATGATTAAATGGCCCACTGAGTTTTCAATACCTTTAAAGCAAGATTCACACCAAAAATGAAATGGTAGATTTGGTAGATGAATCCAAACTAGTAGCCTATTGAAATATTTAGTGAGAGGGTTAAAAGTAGAAACCCAAGGATTTAAAATTAGAGCATGTTGTCCCCAAAACTAAGATCGACCATCAAAAATAGTATTTTGATTAGATAAAGAATTAAAAACCACTATAGATAATCCTTTAGCACATGGGTAAATTTCTATTTTCCCCTTTGTAAGGGGATGCCACTTTTTAAAGATCTAAGTGTTTAGATCTTGGATCCATGGATAAAATCTATCAAATCTACAAATCAATCCCTTCTAAGAAAAATATTCCTCATTTTTTAACACTTGATCCCCTAAAATAAAAATAGGATGGGGTAGTACTAAAAGTTTCACCTTACCCCTAGTCATAAAAGAATAATGAGCAGGGGCAATCTTCTTCTAAGGAGATGAGGTTCTAGTATGAACCATGTTGGCAAATGCTTCCTTGTTGAAACATTATATAATTATGATTTTACATTGAATCATATAGAGAATGATTCCTCTTGATGAACCTTCTAGATAATTAGGGTTGATCAAGTCCAAATTTTTATAACTATGGCAAGTCCATGGGTTGGGAAGAAAAATTCCCAAACACTCATGAATAAGGAGTAGTGCTAAGGCTATTGAGAGTGTTGAATCTCAACCAAACTACTTATGTAACTAATTATACACTAATATTTTAATGATAAGAGGAAAGGTGGGAGCCACATATTGGGCTCACATAGTAATTACAAGTCTCTCTATGGATTTAAATTTCAATAGCATTACCCATTTAAATATGACTCAACAACTGCAGATGAAGTTATAGATTCAAGGTTGTTCACTACTAGGTATCATTATATTTGAAAATAGAAACTATAAAAGTTTATGTATACATGAATAATCTTCATGCCCCATAAATTTGTGTCAATATGATATAAAATGTTATGCATCTATTTGATCATTTTTTGTCAAATATGATAACATGTATCCCATGATCACGTAATATGAATGTATATGCATGGCATATGTATCAAAATGTGTTTGGATATGTAAACATTTTAAAACTTGTAACTTGTGAGTAGCTAATTTATAGGATTAAAATTGTGTACATTACTTTTTAACATTTCCTATGAAACCAAATCTTATTTAGGCATTTTTAATAATTATTAATAAACATTTATTGATGATGAATCATGGATGGTGATTCAAAATCCATGAACCAAAAATCATGCACACAATTTCAATCCTAAAAACCACCTACCCACTTTTATGGACTGTGAAAACATCAAATCTCTTATTTGTAAATCGTGTCCTTGTAAAATTTATGTGCATATGCATCAAATATACACTCAACTATATCTAAATCTATAAACTTATAAATCGTGTCCTTGTTATTGAATATGCTATTGTAATGCCCAAAAATTAATTGTATGATTTCCATGAATTCTATTATAAGCAAAATATTATCTAGATTTACTTATAAGATGCATTGGAAGAGAAGTGATTAATTTATTTTGAAGCATATCTCTTAGAATTTCACTTGAAATCTTATTAACCTTGTCTAAATAGTCTAAACCATTGATTGTAGATGTATTCCATTTTTTAACCCATACTTGAGATGAAATATTTTGAAGAATAAATCTCACTAATAGAGAGGTAAAGGTGAAATTGAAACTAGCTCACTCGAGATTATGGACATGTGCAATCTTATCCTCAAGTGATGCAACCCTTACACATAAATCTTGAATTCTATATTGATGTTTTTGTGAGATAACAATGCAATAAGTGTTTTTATTCTTATTATGTTGAGTGTATTGAAGTATTATATTTTATTTGTTAGCTTTATATTTATTTTGAGGGGAGACATTATTTATATATGTCTTATCCATGCATTATCCTTGAAAAATAGGTGTGAATGTATTCTAAGACAAGTAATCATCTAGATCAATGATATTTAATCTATCTTGTGTGTGTGTGTGTGTGCACACACACACACACACACACACACACACACACACACACACACACACACACACACACACACACACACACACACACACACACACACACACACACACACACACACACACACACACACACACACACACACACACACACACATCATAATCAACATCATAACTATTATAATAATCTTCAATTATGAAAATTTTAATTTCATAATTAACTGGAAGAGAAAGATCTAGAACTATCTATTTTTTTGTTCTACATTAGCTTGAGGTGCTTTCTTTGTTTCTTCATTAATGGTCATAATTAGTTCCTTTTAATTTATTTTAATTGATTCTCCAACCTCATATGCATAAATTTTATCTGGTGGAATGAGTTGTGATGGAGGTACTAAAGAGAAATGAATAAATTATAAATGTGAATTACCCCCATTATTTGATTGCCATTTTACAATTTTTGAAGGGATCATTATCTATGGGGAATGTATACGAATAACCATCATGCATTAACTTCATACATCTATCTAATATAGATGGTAGTATTTCCATGGAATGTATCCAAGGTTTCTCCAAAGCAAATTATAATCTAGAGAATTAGAAATACCTTGAAATATAATAGAGACAATCTTAGGTCTAGTTTCATATCCAATGTTATTGACCCAAGTAATTGGCACATAAATACTATCAAATCATTAGATGCTTTGATATAATTTTTAAATACTATCCATATTGATACATAATTATTGTAAGAAATTTGTATTCAATCTTGAACCATTATTTATCAATACATATTCGATTGCTTTACTTTGAACTTAGACTTGAATAAACAATGGAATTTTTTTATCTATTATGTGTTTGGTAGGTAAATATTCCTTGTTAAAATAAATATTTTTTTGTGTGATAATTTATATAGTAACTTTTCAATCCTTATATTAAACATGTTTGTTTGTATCATATAATCATCAGATTCTATAAGACTAAACAAATTGAAGGCATTTTGTGCATATCATCCCAATAAAAAATTCACATCCTCTCTTTTAAATCAAACACTATCTACTATAAAACTAATATATATCCATCACAACAAATGTGTGTGTGTGTTGGTATGTGTATTTATATCTATATATGTCCATAGACACACATACACACACATACCCCCATTTTTTCATATAAAACAATCATCTGAATTCATAAGATCATATTTTCCTAAAGATATTTATCAAATATAAATATAATATAAAACTAACATAAAGAACAATATAAATAATTAAGGTAGTTTTCAAAATAAAATTATTATACAACATTGCATGATATAATTAGTAACGAAAATAATTCCATTAAACATACTCAAATAAAGAGAGATCAATATTTTTATTATATTTTACAAAATGAAAATAAATAATTACTTTCCACAACATAAAGTATCATTTCATATTATATACTAATTAAATTAAAAAAAAAACATCAACTATACTATGATTTGTTTTTATATCCAAAATCAAAATATTTTTTATCATAATTAAAAAAATGACTTAGAATAAACAAAATGTGATATTTAACATGCTAATTTATTTCCTATTTTTAAAAATAGTATTTTCAAATTTAATAAAGAAAATATTAAAAAACAAACAAGACAAGACAAATAATTTACACTTCATCTTCCCCCATATTCCTATTTATTACACTCCACATTTTCCATCAACCTTTATATTATCATCTAACATAAGGTTATTAGAAAGGAAAAAGAGTTAATTTCATATAATTGTCACTATTTAATTTACATAAAGTGAAAAAAAGGATCTGCTGCCTTAATTTTTCTTGATGTTTTTTAAGGTTTCAATCTATTTTTCAAATGAAAGTTGGAATTCATTTATAATTCATTTTCCTTTTTTTCAAAATTTTTAATTTACATTTTGAGATTAGAAATGATGTAAATATTATTTCTAATTATAATATAGGTTTAATTTATTTGTTTTAATTTTTTGATTATAATTTGACTTTATTTTTTCTTAAAAATATATTCATATTTGTTTATTTCGTAGGTAAATCCATTATATTTAAAAGTTAGTGATACATCTTTTTTATATAATTTATTATTTATTTATTTTTTGAAGGTTGTTTAATTTTTAATATATATTGATGAGAGATTTTGATTTTTTGAATTTTTTATAAATACATCTTTTCATCTTTAAAACATTGATTTGTTAAAAAAATATTCAATGTTAAAATAAACAGATGTAAATTCATTTTTAAATATTTTAATAATATATTATTTGTTATTCTTATATGTTATTATTTTATTTTATATTATCTTCTCTTTATTATAATCCTTAATTTTTATTTTTTCCATATATTCCTTTTTAACCTCATCATCTAAATAAAAATAACAAAATGAGTGAGCTTGTGGCTTCTATATCTCCTTGACTATCATATGTCTAACAGCTGCCTTTAAAGAAAATTGATATCCATTGGATTTATAATTAATAATAATTTTCCCCTCTTTTTCATTCCTCCCCTTAATGAAATATGTCTAAATTAAGAACACATTTTTATGAATAATTTTATCAAATAATTAATATCCATGCTTTTAATTCAAACACTTTTATATTATAGGATTATAAAAAAATAATGTAAATAAGAAAGGTAGGATATATATTTAATTATATGAAAATAAT
>JARHVA010011490.1:0-52553 GCA_037957365.1 Torreya grandis | reverse complement strand
GAGGTTTTAATTTTGATTCTTTAACAGTTTCTATGTTAATACCTGTTTTAATAGTTTCTTCTTTAGTTCATCTATATTCATGAGGATATATGAGTCACGACCCTCACATACAAAGGTTTATGAGTTATTTAAGTTTATTTACCTTTATGATGATTATTCTTGTAACAGCAAATAATTTTCTACTTATGTTTGTAGGATGAGAAGGTGTGGGTATTTGTTCATATTTATTAGTAAGTTTCTGATTTACTAGAATAGCAGCAAACCAAAGTTCTCTTTCCGCTTTATTAACTAATAGAGTTGGAGATTGCTTTTTAACTATAGGTATGTTTGCTTTACTTTGAGCTTTTGGTAATTTAGATTACGCAACTGTATTTTCATTAGCTCCATTTATAAATGAAAATATCATAACTTTAATTGGAGCATGCTTATTAATAGGTGCAATGGCTAAAAGTTCTCAAGTAGGGCTTCACGTTTGATTACCTCAAGCTATGGAAGGACCTACTCCTGTTTCTGCTTTAATACATGCTGCTACTATGGTTACAGCTGGAGTTTATCTACTAATGCGTTGCTCTCCTTTAATCGAATATAGTACTTTAGTATTAATATTAGCTTTATGATTGGGAGCTATTACTACTGTATTTAGTTCTTTAGTAGGATTATTCCAACAAGATATAAAAAAAGTTATAGCTTATTCTACTATGTCTCAGTTAGGTATGATGGTTATTGCTGTAGGGCTATCTTCTTATAATATTGCACTGTTTCACTTAGTTAATCATGCTTTTTACAAAGCATTGCTTTTCTTAGCAGCAGGTGCCGTAATTCATGCCGTATCAGATAATCAAGATTTTAGAAAATATGGTGGGTTAAGACCTTTTTTACCTTTAACTTATTCTGTTATGTTAATAGCTTCTCTTAGTTTAGTAGCTTTCCCTTTTATGACAGGATTCTATTCTAAAGATCTTATACTTGAATCTGCTTATGGTAAATTTTCTTTTTCTAGTATTGTTGTTTATTTTATAGCCACTATTGGAGCTATGTTTACTACACTTTACTCAGTTAAGGTATTATATTTGACTTTCTTAACTAACCCTGCTGGTCCTCTTGTTAATTATAAAAACGCACATGAAGGGGATATTTTTATGAGTTTACCTTTAATTATACTAGCAATTTTTTCTATTTTCTTCGGTTATTTAACTAAAGATATTTTCATAGGTTTGGGTTCTGGTTTTTTTACAGATAACGCTTTATTTATTCATCCTTCTCATGAAATATTGTTAGACACTGAATTTGCTGTACCTACTTTATTTAAATTATTGCCTTTATTTTTTACTTTATCTTTGACAGCAATATCTTTTATATTGCTTGAGTTTTTTCCTAAGTTACTTATCTATTTTAAATATAATAGATTTGGTTATAACTTTTTCAGTTTTTTTAATCAACGTTTTTATATAGAATTATTTTATAACCGTTATGTAACTGACGTTGTATTAAAGTTAGGAGGACAGACTACTAAAGTATTAGATAAAGGTTCCATTGAATTAATAGGACCTTTTGGTTTAGAAAAGGGATTGTTATATGTAAGTAATAATATTGCCAGATTGGATACTGGTGTTATTACATCTTATGCTTTATATATTTTAATAGGTTTAATATTTTACCTTTTAATTCCTTATGTTAGTTTAAATAATACATTAATAGTTCTTATTTTTGGTCTAATTAATTTGTTTAATAATGAAACTTTTGGTATAAAAGGGTCTGATATTAATAGAAATTTTATTAGAAAAAATTCTAATGTGTTTACCTTTTTAACTATAAAGTCTTTTTTATATATTGTTCACTACAAAATGAAGATTTATTTCATTATTTTTTCTAATAAAATAAGAAACCATAAATCAGAATACATAGTTAATAGTTTATTTAAAGGATTAACATGGTTGTTTAAAATTATATTGTTACCTTTAAATTATCATACTTTTTTGAATTATTTTACTAGTTCAAATATTATTAAACTTACTGTTTTATTTATAGTTAGTCCATTAACGATATTATTTACACAAAATTATCTTAATATAAATTTAATGCTTTAACATAAACATGTTGTTTTGTATTATAATTTTAACATCTTTATTATTTATATGTATAAATAATAAACATAAATTAATGGTTAGTGACTCTTTATCTGCATATATAATAAAAATAATTTTAGCTGCAGTGTTGATATTATGTTTATTGTTTTTGTTTTATAAAATTAATGAATTAACTAGCTTGCTAGATTGTTGTATTTTTAATTTAATAAAAAAGTTAATTAATTTATATATGAATAACGGATCAGGTTACCCTAATATGGGTAGTGGAAATAATACATGAAGTTCTACTAGTTCAGGGGGTAATCCTAATACAGGTGGTAATCCTAATCCAGGTGGTGGAAACCACCCTTGAGGTTTTCATGATTCAAACCGTGAAAACAATCAAGAAGACTCTGAGTCTTCTGTTAATAACAAAGAATCTCTCTACAGATCCTTGTTTATAAAATCAAAATTGGATTGAAAAAACTCAACATATGAAAGATGACGAAAGAAGAAGATATATTAAAATGAACTTTTGAAGGAAAAAATTATTGAGGAAAACTTAACCCTATTAAAGCAATGAAAAGTTGAAGAAAAAGATTATTTTGAAAAAGTGAAACGAACAAACCGACTGAAGAATTGAACAAAGAAAACGTTGAGATGAGTTCATACACAAGTTGCAAACTAAAGGAAAAAGCAGATTAAAAAGTATCGGATACAGAACTATAAAATAAATTAATTGATTATTGAACGTAAACTAATAATGAAAAAAACTAAAAAATTATTTATACAAAATTATATGCATCTGGATTTATCATATTTCTATTTATTTTTTCACAAAAAATTTTTCTAAATTCTATGTTTTAAATATTAAATATATCATATAAGTTTTATATATTTATTTAATTAAAATATATACATAACTTAGGTTATTTAAACACTTAAAAAGATAAATTAGTGGTTAAGCTGAAATTAAATATTTTATCTTAACACTTTTTATTTTTTTATGTGGGGTTTACCCTAAAGGTAAACCCAGAGGGAATATAGTTTAATGGTAAAACATAAAGCTTCAAACTTTAGGTTTTTGGTTCGAGTCCAAATGTTCTCGTTTTAATTTCAAAGTTAGTTACAATAATTTTTATAACTAAACTAATTACAGGTTTATCAGTAAAATTTTGAGTAGAACTAAATAAAAAAGTAACTTATATAATAGCTATTTATGCATTTAATAAATTGTTTTCGATTAAACTTATATATTATTGAAAAAAAAGTATGAATAATGATAAAATTGGTGTAGTCAATATAAAGATTATCAAATAAATATATTTAATGATGTTTCTGTTGTTATATAAGCTGTTACTAGTCACTGAAGTATAATCCATGTAAACTAAAATTGGATATTATTAAGTAAGGTGTCCATCTAAATTAATAGTAGATTTGTAGTTTAGTTGGTTATACAAAATTAAATAAATATTTGATTTATGATAAGGCAATGGGGTAAATTATAGTTGAAACATAAAAAGATATATTAATAAAAAGGTAAATACATAGCAGCTAAAAAATCAAATTTAATAGTTTATTATATACCAGTGATACAAAATATTATTAGTTTTTTCATCTAAATTATATAACTATTATTGCTGCGTCTACACAATTAATAAAAACACCCTAGAACCAGCACAAATAAATATATATAATATATATATATATTTATATATTTCTATATACGATATTTTATTACTATAAACAATTTTGAAATATAAATACATGGATTATACTAATAACATTAATTTAACTTATTCTAATTAATTAACAAAAATTAACGGTACTTACTATTAATACGTATTATATTTTTATGATTATTTCAACTAGTATTTTTTTTATTAATATCCAATTGCCGTCACAAACTAGACGAAGACAAATCTATTTTATATTCTAGAATCTCCATCACAATACTTTTTTGTTGTTTCTTTGCTTTTGTTTAGATAGTTTTTACTTGAAATTCCATGATAAAGGATTAGGTCTTTATTCAGGTTTGTTGCAATCTACAGCTATTACACATGTATTTCATACGTTTATTTTTTTTAATTTCTGCCTTGATATTACAACTAAATAGCTTTTATCCTAGAAAAATTATGATACAGAACAGTATAGTTCTATCTATAAATTGCTTTTTTTTAGATTAAAATATTTTAATAATTTTATTTTGAATAAAATGGCTGAACAATATAGAATACTAGAATATCCCTTTAATAATACTCTTTATAGTGATAGGTGGACTATTTATTAATATCAAGTAGTGATTTAATTACGATTTTTTTAGCTATAGAATTGCAAAGTTATGGGCTTTATATCTTATGTGTTGTATATAGAGACTCAGAAGGAGCAACCAGTGGAGGTCTTACATATTTTCTATTAGGGGGTTTAAGTAGTTGTTTTATATTATTGGGCTTCTGCACTTTTTATATGGAAATTTCTTGGTAACACAGGGTTCGATGGTTTTGTATGTAATTAACAGTATTACAAGTAGCTACAATAGTTTAGATTTAGAAAAAAATAAGTACGTCTTTTAACAATTTATATGGATCTTACTATTTAAATTTTTCTTTAATTATAATGTCTAGTGGACTTTTGTTTAAAATAAGTGCTGCACCCTTTCATTTTTGAAGCCCTGATGTTTATGATGCAATACCTACAGTTGTAACTACATTTGTAGCTACATTTGCTAAAATATCCATATTAATATTACTTTTAGAACTAGTGCATTATACTAGTAATTTACTAGAACCTATTAAGGAGACACTACAACATAAAGATTTATTTCATAATTTTTCTTGAACTTTTACTTTATTACTTAGTAGTTTTTTATCTTTAATTGTTGGATCAGTGCTAGGTTTAACTCAATTTAAAATAAAAAGATTATATGCTTATAGTACTATCTCACACATAGGATTTTATTTTATTGGCTTTATCTGTTAATAGTATAGAATCTATACAATCATTTATATTTTATTTAATTCAATATTTCTATTACTAATGCAAATGCATTCATCTTACTAATTGCTATAGGTTACTCTTTGTACTTGTATGTAGAAAAAAAAAGAAAAAGAAGAAAATGGACAACAACGATCTACCGACATTGACTTAAGTCAAGAAATTTTAGATATGAAGAATTCACCTGTTCAGCTTATTAATCAATTAAAAGGATACTTTTATGTGAAACCCTGTAATAGCTCTAAGTCTAGCTATTACACTTTTTTCATTTGTAGGAATACCTCCGTTAGTAGGGTTTTTTGCTAAACAGATGGTATTAAGTTCCGCATTAGATAAGGGTTATACTTTTATGGTTTTAATTGGAATATTAACCAGTGTTATTAGTGCTTATTATTATTTAGCTATAGTAAAAGAAATGTTTTTTAATAAAACAAATTACACTATAAATCCTGTTATAGAAAATACAACTATAAAAGTTAGCATAGACGCTAAACACATCCAAGAAATAATAATAATAGTTCCGATGATATATTATTAAATATTAATAATATAAAATTATCAGGTTCTATTTCAATATCAATTTCTATTTTAACTTTAATAATATTATTATTTATTTTATTTCCTCAAGAGTGATTAAACATGGCTACTATATTAGCCCTAATTTTATTCAATTGTTTAAATGAGTTCTACTATATTTTTTTTTATTATTTATCCCTATATTAAGTTTCATTTTATTAATAGTAAATTTTATTTTGGCTCCCCATAAGCCTTATAAAGAAAAAAAAACTCCTTTTGAATGTGGGTTATCATTCATTTTTATGACAAAATAGAACTCCATTTGTTATATCTTTCTTTGTTTTTGCAATACTATTCCTTATTTTTTGATTTAGAGATAGTTCTTATTTACCCTTTCACTGTGAGTAGTTACGCAAATAATATATATGGCCTATCAGTAATGATAATTTTCACGTTAATAGTTACTGTAGGGTTTGTATATGAACTAGGTAAAAATGCTCTAAAGATCGAATCTAAACAAGATAAAAATGTGGCTGATAGCCAAAAAAATCGAACTATATAAACCCTCTGCTTCTGAGGGGTGATTATTAGTATTTTCTTATGTAAATCCAAACTTAACAGACAACCTATAAGTTTTAAGGAATAATCTTGAAATTTTGTGTAAAACTGTGAATACTGCAGAAAATAATGTTGATGACACGGTAAATGCTATTAATAGTTTTACCCTCCCCCCAAAGTTTTATTTTGATTTAAGTGGTTGTTTATCAAATGCATTTAGCTATATCGGTTTTAGTATAGTGAAACTTATTATAAAAGAAACAATTAAACAAAAACTAAATATAAACAAAAATAAATATAAAAATTATAAATAAAATTATCCAACTATTAAGAGATAGTCCATGCCATTGGGTGACCGATGGAATGTCTTCTATAATTAATTAAATCTCTCAACTTTTTAAGTAATACTTAAAAAGTATTTAATTGATAGTAGTTAGATTAATAAAAAACAGATAGTGCTAAAATTAAGTTTATATGGTATACTTAGATTAATATTACCCTTATTACCTAAGGCTTCTATAGAATATACATTTATAGTATATCTTATAGGAGTAATCACTATATTGTATGCCAGTGTAAGTACTTTAAGAACAGTAGATATTAAAGAACTTATTGCATATTCATCTGTTTGTCATGCAGCTGTATATCTTTTAGGTGTATTTAGTAATACAATACAAGGGATAGAAGGAGGTATTACATTGGGGTTAGCTCATGGATTTGTTTCTTCTGGTTTATTTATTTGTGCAGGAGGGAATTTTATATGATAGATCTCATACCAGATTGATAACATATTACAGAGGTATAGCTCAAATGATGCCTTTATTTTCTATTATGTTTTTTATACTTTCACTGGGTAATTGTGGTGTAACCTTTAACTTTAAATTTCATAGGAGAGTTTTATGTCCCTTTACGGAATATTCGAAAGAATGCCTTTATTAGGTGTGTTGAGTAGTAGTTCTATAGTATTAAGTGCAGGCGTATACAATGTATATGTACAATAGAATAGCATTTGGAGGATCATTTTCTAAATATTTTCGTATAAATATACCTGATATAAATAAGAGAGAGTTTTTCATTCTTTTGGTTTTAGTAATGTTTACTATAGTGTTGGGTATATATCCTGCCCCTATACTTCAAGGTTTACATTATTCAACTTCATGTTTAATATTCAATTCTCCCATATATTAAAATGTTTTTTTTACAATCCTTTAATCATATATGATTAAAGAGTAAAGAAGCGGCCATAGGTTAATGGTAGACCGTTCGTTTTCCAAACGACGTGTGTCGGTTCGAGTCCGACTGGCCGCAATAAAAAGTAACTTTCTTGTTTTTGGATAAAAATTATCGCAGGTTAAATTTTATATGTCTATCAAATATACATAAAAGAGACTTTGATTTAATAGGTAAAATATGTGACTTTTAATCATTAATACATGGGTTCGAATCCCATAGGTCTTATAAGTACAAACAGAAACAAACGACAAAGGAAAAGTTGCTATTGGTAAAGCAAGATATTTGCTAAATATTGTGTATTACACCTGGATGTTCGAATCATCTCTTTTCCGTACACGTATATTTATACAAAGGTTCTTTAACTTAACTGGTAAAGTGCGTTCTTGATAAGGATGTTATCCAAGTTCGAGTCTTGGAGGAATCATAGAATTAATAAATAGTATCTAAATAAAAACAAAGAGAATTGGCTGAGTGGTCTATAGCGGTAAGCTTGAAACTTATTTGGTTTAAATAAACCACAT
The DNA here is from genome assembly GCA_037957365.1 of Torreya grandis. Taxonomy (NCBI): domain Eukaryota; kingdom Viridiplantae; phylum Streptophyta; class Pinopsida; order Cupressales; family Taxaceae; genus Torreya; species Torreya grandis. The sequence goes on along the minus strand of JARHVA010011490.1, from coordinate 44,665 downwards.
CCGTTCGAATCGGATATTCTCTGTATATATTTACTTATTAAAACCAAGGTTTACAACTCTTTAGTGATTAATTAAAAGAGTAAAGAAGCGGCCATAGGTTAATGGTAGACCGTTCGTTTTCCAAACGACGTGTGTCGGTTCGAGTCCGACTGGCCGCAATAAAAAGTAACTTTCTTGCTTTGTCTATTAAATATACATAAAAGAGATTTTGATTTAATGGACAAAATATGTGATTTACAATCATTAAACCTAGGTTTTTTCTATACTAGTTATTTTTTATAAACAAACATTTAAAAATGTTTATACACATCTGAATACAATTGTTATTACTTTGTAACTTTAAACACAATTGTAGTTTACAGCTGCTCAAACTAGTTACAGTAATTAGTTAGTTTTATAAATTTAGAGTTACATTTATAATACACTTGCTTTATGTACCTAAAAGCAAAAAAACGGGTTAGGGCCGGGTTGGTTAGGCACCTTATTTGGGTTGAGGACTAGTTGTGTTCGAATCACAATGACCCGATTTAATAGATTTTTAATGGTAATGTTAATACATTAATATAGAATTTTTTATACATTTAAACAATGAAGTAATTAATACGATATGTAATGTATTTTTTCACCGTCTGAAAAGGACGGTGATAAGTATATAAAGGAATTATTCTGGATATATAGCTATATTACATAAAGATAATATTAGGAAAATAAGTCCGATGTGATATAAAACATTAGATTTATATCCACATAGGCGTTTAGGAAATTTATTCTAAAGGATGTTTTTTTAAAACACACAGTCCCGTGATATCTCAGAGAAATTAAATAATAAACGAAGTGAATTGAAATATCTTAGTAACTTCAGAAAAAAGAAATCAAACGAGACTCTATTATTAGTGAGAACGAAAGTAGAAAAGCCCTAAAACACATATAAAAGTGTTTAATTTAATTAAAATGGATTGTTAATCTATTTGAATATAGGGGAACCTTCCTACTAAGGCTAAAATATAGTTATATAAGCGATAGTGAAAGTACCGTGAGGGAATTATAAGAAAGAGTAATTTTTATAAGCAGCTTTAGTGACAGTAAAAAGTCAACGAAAGGCGTACCTTTTGCATAATGGGGGTCAGCAAGTTAATATTAGATGCGAGCATACAGAAATATATGCCGAGATAAACCAATTATGAAATAATGATTAAGTATCTAAAATTAGACCCGAAGCCTAGTGATCTTACCATGATCAGGGTTATAAAAGCCCGAACAGGTAAAAAATAAGGGATAAGCACTTATTAAGGCCTGAGTAGAAGTGAACCTTCTGCTAAAAACCATCAAATTGCGGGAAATCCCTAAAGCAATCTTAACTAACCTAATGTGGTAACACAATTAGGGGCGCAGGTAATGACTCGCGGTATAGTAAAATCAAGATTGATACACGAAAGTGAATGGGTAATCCGCATCCAACCTCCTATCTATTTCTAACACGAAAAAGTTAGGACACAGGTTCATCGACTATATGGTGGTTGGCGCAAGCTTAAGACTATAGTCAAGCCTCAATGGAAACATTGCAGGGTAATATACGTTTTATGAACAACAATATATCTAACTGTTTTATGTTTATTGTCTTATTATATTAAATCGAGTGTGACTTGATTTAATAATAACAAATTATATTATTATTAGTAAATACCCGTAGCAGCTACAAGCAAGGTACACCGTAGAAAGGTACCTGGGTCATAGGAAGGCTAGCACCCTCACCTTATGATAGAATTGAAACTATAATATTTAAAACTACTAACTGTATTTACTAATTAAACAATAAGCTACAAAAATAAACTTCTTTCTACACTTATTTAAAGCCAATTTAGCTTTATTCGCATATGGTAGATGTTATTCATCAATAGGTCCAAATATAGATAACGTTAAGCCAGTAATTACTTATGATAATGCAGATGTAGATAAACTAAATATCTTGTCTGATAATCGTAATAGATCAGGTGTATACCGTTGAACCAATAAAATAAATGGTAACGTTTACATAGGTAGTTCTATTAATATAAGTGTAAGAATGTACAGTTATTATAGTTTACGTTCTTTAGTTAGTAGTAATAGATCTATTAATAGAGCTCTTTTGAAATATGGGTTTTCTAATTTTACATTGAAAATTTTAGAGTATTGTTCTCGTGACATTGTATTAAAAAGGGAACAATATTATATAGATCTTATTAAACCTAAATATAATATTGTAGAATTAGCAGGTTCTACTTTAGGTTACAAACATACGCCATAGTCTTTAACTAAAATGAGAGATTTTGTATTAAGTGACGAAGTTAAAAAGAGAAAAGCTCTTTCTACTGTAAATGCTACAGCATCCAGAAAAATACCAATAGTGGTTATAAATACAAAAACTAATATTGAATCCAAATATACTAGTTTGACTGAAGCAGCAAAAGCTCTAGATGCAACAAAGTCTTTAATTAGTCAAGCATTACTAAGTAATAAACTTATAAAAAAAACATACCTTGTAATGAAAGGTAAAAAATCATAAAACATAAAACTATATTATCTGTTAAATGGATAGTTCATTCAAAATTTCATGAATAAACTGTTTAGGGAGAAAATTCTTAGCTTTGCCGTGACAGGCTAAAGAGAAAATCTGTATCGTTGTAAAGATATCTGAAGAATTGTGGTAAGTTGGTGAAAGATAATTCTGACTAGGATAGCTGGTTTTCCGCGAAACCTATCTAAGTAGGTAATTTAAATAGTATCATAGCAGGTACATACTCGCCTCTCTGACTAAAGCAAAAAAAAGTTTTAATTACTTAAAATTAGTATTTTGTTTTGTATACATCGGGGGATCGGAAGGTTTTATCGGTGAGAAGTCGTAATCGGAATGGCAATGATAAATTTTGAATAATCAGACATAGTATGAAAAGGTAGTATGTCTAAAGGGAAACAGCCCAAAACAAGAGTTAATAAGGTTCCAAAATTATTATTAAGTGAAAATAAGGGGGTTATTATTAAACACAATCAGGGAATAGGCTTAGAAGCGGCCACTTTTTGAAGATCTCGTAACAGAGCACTGGTTTATTTAACAACTTTGTTAAATCGTGGAAATTTTCCACTATTAATCGCACCGAAAATATAACGGATCTAAATAATATACCGACACCTTGTCCTTAATTTTTAGTATATAATATTTATATTAAGTTTATTAAATAAACTTAATATAATTCATATCATTTTTATATATACAATGTTTAAGGGGTAGCGGAACATTGGGGAAATTTTAGATTTTTTCTTAGTAAAGAAAGAGTAATTAGTCTTAGTAAAAGAAAAAATAAAAACAATTTTTGTTTTTATTTTTTGTAGTATTATAAATTTAAGTTGTTAACCAATACAGCATAATAAATAAAACTACATTAAAAATAACCCAATAGATAATGCTGACATGAGTAACTATAGGACGAAATTTCTTGGGTATACAAGAAAAGTCCCGCCTTAAGCTTATGGTAGATTATAATAAGTAACGGCCTCTTAGTTCATTATCCTAAAGGATTGAACGATGAGATAAATCTAAAGTATATAAACGACCTTTGAATTAACAAAAAGTCTTTTTTGGCTAAAAAAAGTGTAATAACTGATAAAGAGGTATTATGATTTTTTAGTTTAAAAATAAGCTTAGGTAACTTTTGTTAAAAAGTGCAAAGTGTTCTGGAAAACTATATATAATTAAAATACCGTACCTAACAAACTAGTAAAGTAAGCAAGTAGAGAATACGAAGGCGTTTAGTGAGCTAACAATCATTAAGGAACTCGGCAAATTAACTCGCGTAACTTCGGGATAAGCAGGGCCATTCCTCCTGAATAATATCAGGTAAAGTAGAGGAGGCACAGAATAGTGTTGTCCGACTGTTTAATTAAAACAAAGCACTTTGCATAAGATTAAAGTCAAAGTATTGAGTGTGATGTCTGCCCTATGTCGGCTGGTTAACGGATTTGCTTAATTGACTAATATAGGTTAGGCTTTGAAGGAAACCCCGATCAATGGCGGCCTTAACGATGAGGGTCCTAAGGTAGCGGAATACCCTGGCCGTTAAATGCGGTCTTGCATGAATGATTTCACGATACAACAGCTGTCTCAATGATTGACTCGGTGAAATTGTAATAGCTGTGCAGATACAGCTTACCTCTAGTTAGACGAGAAGACCCTTTGCAGCTTTACTGTTACTAATTATTGGATATGATATAACTAGTTTGAGAGAATAAGGTAGTTGGTAAGATAAAATTGAAACACCTTTACTTAGTTTGTCATATAGGTAGTGTAAGTTTGTATATAAAAGCTTATATACAGGCCCAAACTGCATAACTTATTTATAGATAAACTATAGAGACAGTTGCTAGAAGACAGTTTATGCGGGGCACAGATCCCATAAAGAGTACCTGGGAATGTCCAAAGTTAATTTAGTAATATTGCATATTGCAATTAGATATTATTATTATAAATAATAGTACCTTTTTCTTATTTTGTTATTAGCCATTGTTTTGTCTTTTATATCCTTATTTTTAGGATAAAGATAATTTTATTATTTTTTAACAAAAATCATATTTGGCCAATCCATTTTCATTTCTATTAGATTAGAATTAATATTTTTATTAAGTAAGATTTTAACTATATGGGAAATAGATGTAAAAAAATAGTAACTGATAGTTTTATTTTAATTTTTTTGTAAATATGCTTTTTTTTAATCTAATTAAATAAGAGATATCTGCAAACTGATTTTTAATTTTACTCGCAAAGTTTAATGGCTTAATCTTGCTTTACTGTTTGACACACAAGTCTATCAGTCGCGTAAGCGGGGCATATGATCACAAGATGCAGAAAGGAAAGGTCTTGGATTTTTGAAAAAAGCTACGCTAGGGATTAGCTGTTAGTCCTCCAATGTTTATTTGTATAATTCATTTTTAAAAATGAGTATATACTATAAACTATTGGCAATTTAATTGGGTAAATTTCAAAAAAAACTTTTATGCTGTGTATAAATAAAACCTATACACAATTTTAAAGTAAATTTGAAGCGAAACTTATTTTAGCATATATTTTCAAAAATATATTTAATAAGAACGTTCAAAGACTAGAAGGTGAGTTATGCTAACAATAATCCTTCCAATAACGCCCAGCGTCTAGTATCATTTATCTTATTTAATTTACAATTTAAGATTACATGAAAACATAAAACTATATAAATATCTCATTAACTCTTTTTTATTTTGTTTAATCTAAAACTGTTAACAAAAATATCTTTACAATAAAGTAAAAGTATAACAATTAAATATTATATTTAATGAATGAAACCTTTGAAGGAAACATGAACTATAATGTTAAAAAAACCAACTATTAAAGATATTACAACGTCTAATGAAAAAGGTCCTAAACCTGAAATTATACAAGATATAAACAGGTTGGGTTCATTAGAATTAATAGGAGAAATTAAACATCGTCCTCCTGCTAACAAAGAATGGACCAATAGTGTCTATACTTATAACAAAAGTTACTTAAAATCTTTACCTGCTAAAGATAGTATGGCTGATAAATTAATTAAAGGACATTTTTACTTAAGTAGTAATAAAACTTTAGCAAGATCCAAACGTATGAGAAATTTAATTAGAAAATCTACAAGCAAAAAATTGTTTGTTAGCAAACCAGAAATTAAACAAACTAATGATAAAGTTATAATAACTGTTTATACCCTTAATAAAGAAAAACAGTTTTTAGTAAGAAAATTATTTTTTCATAATAGACAACGTCATTTATTAGATTTTTGGCGAAAAAACAACAGTTATATAAAAAATATTAAAACTTTATCATATGCGAAAAGTTCAACAAAACGAAATTTAATAACTAATCTTGGAAAAAAAACTATTAAAAAACAAATCAAATTAAAATTAAAACGTCAAAGTCTTTTTATGAGTAAAACCATCAAAACTAAGCTGAAAAAATTATATAGAATTAAAAATTTGGATTATTTTTTTTTTTTCAGATCAAAAATAAATAAATACAAAAAAATACGTAAAAATATGTTTAAAAGAAAATCACATCAATTAATACCTTATTCAGGTATTAAGCTACAAAATGAAATGAAATTTTTATCTTTCAAAATACTAGCTAAAGAAAGACAATTCATGGTTGTACGTAGATTATTTTATTACTATTTTTTTTTAAAATACGCATTATCTATATTTAATGTAAAATTATCTGTTTTTAAATTTATACCTTATTATCTTTTAGAAAAAAAAGGAAAAAATAAAAAAGCAACTAAATCTAATTTAAGTAATATTAATAGCGCATTATCTTACATATCTTCATCTACAAAAAATGAACATGGAAAGATAAAAATATACTTCTATATTAATAAGTTTAAATATACTTTAAGCTTAGATATGAAACACAAATTTAAGCAGTTAGAAAATAAAAGTGAATTAGAAAAATTTAATTTTGTGTTGTCAAATGTAAATTTCATGATTTCAAAATTTTTGAGTAATATTTTAGCTAAATCAGGTATTAATAACATAGAAAATAAGATCTATTTCCTATTTAATAACTTTTGCAATAAATATTATTTAATTTTTTTATCTTCTTGATTAAAAAAAGAAGTAGTATTAGCAAACAACTATGTAAAATTAATGGTAAACCGTTTTAAATTTGGAAAGTTTTTGCCTGGTCTAAAATTATTAATTAGTAAAATTTACAGTAAAAAAACAGAACTTAACATAGTTGATTTGAAATATTCTCATCTAAATACAGATATCTACACAGATTCTGTAGCTTTAAAATTAAGGAAAAAAGTTAGTTTATTAAGAGTGCTAACTAAAGCTATGGATTTAGTAAAAACTCCTTATAGACTTTTAGACATAAGTGAAGTTGAGAAACAAGATCTTAATGTTATACATAAGTTGAACACCTACAAATCCTTGAAACTAAAACGTATATTTCCTATTACACCATTAAATGATATCATAAATAAACAAAAATATAAAAATGAATTAAAAGTTTCACCTGAAACTGACTACTTAACTAATAACGAATTATCATTATCTAACACTTTAGTTAAAAGTTTTGACGAAATAATAAAAAAAAAAGAAAATGAAAATAAAAAAGATATTTTACAAACAGTACTAAAAAAACTGTATCCTTATTCATTAGTTAACGGGTCAAAGAGTAATAGTAATATAGTTAATTTACTAGATGAAAACAATACTGTATCTAATAAATTAATGAATGTTTTAAATAGTATTAAATATAAGTGAGTAACAGGTGCCAGATTAGAAGCTGCAGGAAGATTAACTAGACGTTATACTGCATCAAGATCTGTGTTTAAATTTAAATATAGAGGAAGCTTAAAAAACATAGATTACTCCAAAAGATTAGAATATTTAAATAAAAGTGTACCTACAATTATGTTAAGAAACCAAGTAAAAGCTAATTCACAATACTCTAGCACCAATTCAAAAAGACGTATAGGAGCTTTTGGTTTAAAAGGTTGAATAGGAGGGTATTAAATTTACATGATATTTAGTGTATTTGTGTTTTAAACATAGATAATAAAAAAGAATTTATATAGTTTATTTTAGCAAAAACATTTGCTAAAAATAAAAAACTAGATGAAGAAATAGTCTGAACCACTCTGTGAAAAGTGGAAATATAAGATAAAGAGCTTATATGATAACAATATTGAACAGGCTAATTGCGCCAGAGAGTTCAAATTGGGTGCGCAGTTTGGCACCTCGATGTCGGCTTAGCTCATCCACATGAATGCAAGAGTCATGAAGGGTTCGGCTGTTCGCCGATTAAAGAGCTACACGAGCTGGGTTAAATACGTCGTGAGACAGTATGGTTTCTATCTTCTAGAGGAAATAAAAGTAAAATAAGGACAGCCCCTTCGTACGAAAGGAGTTGGGTATATTAACCCCTGGTTTACCTGTTGTTCATGTGCCTAATATTAATCTTACTAGTAAAATAAAATTGAAAGTTAGAATCTTTTTTAATTTTTTGTTTTTTAATTTAAAAAATGAAAAGTTAAAAAAAAAGGGGATATGCTTACACTTAAGCAGAACCAATTGCGGGAAAAAGGAATAAACTAAATCAGATGACACCCGTCAGTAGCATGGGCACGGCAGGAAAGCTACGTTAATACAAGATAAGTGCTGAAAGCATATAGGCAAGAAACTTACCTTAAGATACTTATGAAAATTAAGTAGCATAACACTACTAAGATATATATTTATCATGAATGATAAATGATAGGCTTTAGCTTTACGGATTTTGATATCTTTAGGCATAAAGTACTAACCAATTGATTGAGGTAATACCTCTAAACTATTTTTTCCACTTATCGTATAGTTATTAAATTAAACACAATTTAAGCCCGGTTAGCATAGAAGTAATGCAGCCGTTTTGTAATCGGCGGAAGCAAGGGCGGTACTTGCACTGGGCTAACTTTAATAAACTTTTTTTTTTAATAGAAAAAAGTTTTTTCCAAGGCTCAATGGTCGAATGGTTAAGACTTAACATTTTCACCGTTAAAATTTTGGGTTCAAATCCCAATTGAGCTATTTAAGTATTAACCTTTAGTGTTTCATAAAGCAAATACATATTTAATTTTGAATCCTAAATTATATTATATGGCAATAGCTCAATTGCCATTATATGTTTTATATTCCAAACGAAACTGTATAAATATATAATAGGGTCATTAATTTAATAGGCAAAATATCTTCTTGTCGAGAAGATTTTACCGGATCGTACCCGGTATGACTCGAAACAGAATTTACTCTTATATTATTTTTATTTTTATAATTTTAATCTTTAACTTCATGAAAATATGATTTATAAGTAGTTTATGCACCTATTGTATATAAATCTTTATTATAAAAATTATAGTAGATGAATATAGAGATATGTTCTATATATTATTTTAAACTTTAGTAAAATGCGGGTTGATGTAATAGTAACATAACTGGCTCATGATCAGTCTATGGAGGTGCGAATCCTTCGCCCGCATAAATAAAAAAAACGAGCTGTGTTAATCTAGTTGAGTATTTTTAATGAGTTTTTTATTTATAATCAGTACCTTGTGTTTAATATATTAATATATCATGACAAATACAGGTAGTACAAAAAAAAACTTTATTAAACAAATAAAAAGGTTATAGCTTAATTGGTAAAGCAAGCTGCTCATGATAGCTGAGATGAGTGTTCGATTCATTCTGGCCTTAATTGCATAAATTATTAAAACTATGCAATTTTTTCTTTATATTCGTGTTAAAAATTATTACCAAGTTAACATAATTTGGTAATAATTTATGCAAAAATTATTTATAGGATTGAGTTTGATGATGGCTCTGATTGAACGCTGTTCAAATGCTTGACACATGCTAATCGAACGTTATATCAATTTGTTTAAACAAATTGATATAAAGTGGTGTACAGGTGAGTAAATGGTATAAGAGCTACCTTAAAGTAAGGCATAAAAATTCCTTATATAACTTATAAACATAAATTGTTTTTAAGAAAAAGAAATAAAATTTTCGCTTTAAGATGGTTTTATATCTCGGGAAAGTAGTAGTTAAGGTAAAGCTCAACTAGCATAAAGCCCGTAGTCGAGGCTGAGAGGTCGATCGATCACATTGGGTCTGAAAAAACCCCAATACGTATAGTACAGCAGTGAGGAATATTGGTCAATAGCCTAAGGGCTGAACCAGCAACTTGAGAGAATGTACCCGAAAGGAGGATATTTATTTTAGGATAAATATGACTGGCGGTTTAACCGTGTAACGTTCTAGATAGAATAAAGATTGTGACTATTTTCTATCTATGTGTCCTGACTAACATACGTGCCAGCAGTCGCGGTAAGACGGAAAGGACTAGTGTTATTCATCTTTATTAGGTTTAAAGGGTACCTAGACGGCAATTTAAGCTTATAGGGTTACTACCCATTATAGAACTGGATTAGCTAGAGTTTTATGTGAGAGGTCAAATTTAGTATTGGCAGAGGAGAGATAAAATTCTTTGATACTGTTAGGAACTGATAGCGGCGAAGGCATTCCTCTATGTATAAACTGACGTTGAGGGACGAAGGCTTGGGTAGCAAACAGGATTAGATACCCTAATAGTCCAAGCAGAAAATGATGAGTGTCATATGGTAGAGACATTTTGCCGTATAAATGAAAGTGTAAGCACTCCACCTCAAGAGTAAAGCGGCAACGCTGGAACTGAAATCATTAGACCGTGTCTGAAACCAGTAGTGAAGTATGTTATTTAATTCGATAATCCTCGAAAAACCTTACCACAATTTGAATAGTATTAAGTTATTACAAGTGTTGCACGGCTGTCTTTAGTTAATGTCGTGAGACCAAGGTTAACACCGTAAATTAGCGAAAACCCTTACTATATTTTTATATGTAGTAGAGCATCCGAGATAACGGATAGATAATAGGGATTAAGGCAAGTCATCATGACCTTAACATTGTGGGCTATAGACGTGCCACATATGCCTTCACAAAGGGATGCAAATATGCAAATATTCAGCTAACCCCCTAAAACAGGCGATAATAAGGATTGTAGTCTGTAACTCGACTGCATGAATAAGGAATTACTAGTAATCGTGAATCACCACGTCACGGTGAATCTTATCTCAGATAGGTACTAACTACTCGTCAGGCGCTGAAAAGAGTATGTGCAATAAGTTTGGTCGCTGCTAGTTTTTAATAAAAAAGATATTTTCAAATGTTAGCAGATGGCTTTCGTATGCGTGACTCTAATTAGTGTTAAGTCGAAATACGGTTCGTGTAGTGGAAATTGCACGGGACAAATAAACATTAACAATAAAAAAAAAATAGAGTGTAATTTAAATGGAAAAATATATAAGGTTTTATACATTTCAGTTCAAATCTGAACACTTTTAACCCAATATATCATAATTGTATGTTTGATGTAGTTATTTATTATATAGATAAAAAATAAATATAAATGTATACGTATATTTAATATTAAATTTATAGGTAAAAAATAAATATAAGTGTATCCGTATATCACATATTAAATTTATTTTACCTAACCTTTTAATCTCTTTTTTTATACATACGTATATTAAACAAATAAAAAGCAATTATCCCACTTGTAAGGAAAAGACAGTCCTAACTTGATAATAAAATGTTCTAACTTATTGCTATTTTTATGTATACAGTAGTAGTTATATATAGTTTATGACTAAAACGAATATAGTTTACTATGGCAAATTTAATATAGAATAAACATTCTTAAGTATTATTAAATAAAAATATGATTCAAGCAGCAAAAATTATTGGTACAGGTATGGCTACAACAGGTTTAATAGGAGCTGGAGTAGGAATAGGAGTAGTGTTTGGAGCATTAATCTTAGGTGTGGCTAGAAACCCTTCACTTAGAGGGCAATTATTTGCATACGCTATCTTAGGTTTTGCTTTTGCAGAAGCTACTGGTCTATTTGCACTTATGATGGCTTTCTTATTATTATACGTTGCCTAATTTATGTTTATAAATTAATAATTTATAACTCATTTATGCACCATATATTATAATATATAGTGCATGAGTGTTGTTTAACGTGTCAGCCTAAAAAAAAAAATGAAACATATCTATGATTTATTTAATAGGTCTAGTCTTTATAAAAAAAAAAATAAAACAAATATCTTTACACCATCTGCGTTTAAAATATAAATAGACGTGTGTTTCAATTTTGTTGTGTAGCTCTGAGCCTACCAACATTTAAATCACATAAAAGACATTAAGCAAAACAAAGGAAGGTTCCGTTTGTGGGTATGGCGGGTTGAACTGTAAATTCAATAGCTAAGGCTGTCAAAGGTTCAAGTCCTTTTCTTCCTAAATCGATTTACACTTTAAGATATTTTTACTTTTCGCTAATAAATATAAATATTTATTAAAACATTTATAGACTATGTGTCAACTATAAAGGTTCGATACATAATAATGACAATAATTCAATGAACAATGATAACAATATCAAGCATGGGTAGAGTAGTTTTACGTATGGTTACTACTATTTTAGGTGCAAATTATATTGTTTTATAACTATAAAACAATATAACTATAAAACAAAGCCTTCATAGCTCAACGGTAGAGCGAAATACTGTTAATATTTTTATAGATGTTCGATTCATCTTGGGGGCTGTATTTATATATCCCTGTATGTATACAATCATACTTAGTGTTTTTACACTAAAGGGGATATGGTTTAATTGGTAAAACTGCGACTTTGCAAGTCGTTATTTCAGGTTCGACCCCTGATGTCTCCAACCCTATTTTGTTTATAAAAAAGTACGATAGTACATAAAGCTCGAGAAGCTCAATTGGTTGAGCGGAACACTGAAGATGTTTAGGTTGTAAGTTCAAGTCTTATTTCGAGCAATAAATATTTATTATTTATCTATATAAAATAAATAATAATACAAGGTAGTGATGGAATTGGTAGACATGAATAGCTTAGGACTATTTGATTTTTTAATTTTATCCGTTCAAGTCGGATTTACCTTAACAAATTTTTATTTTTATTATAAAAATAGATAATATAAATTTTTCAGTTATATGTTGTAGACTAATGGGCAAGTCATGAATTTTTGGTATTCACTATTGAGTGTTCGAATCACTCCAACATAATAATAATTAGTATTATTATTTTACTTTACCTAATTTGTATGCTAGTAATATACTAACGGATAATAATTAAACACAAAAATAAAAGGTGGATGTAATTCAATAGGTAGAATGACTGTATGTGGAACAGTAAGTTCCCTGTTCGACCCAGGGTATCCACCCATTTAATGTTTTCATCCTAAATATATTTCAAGCTATATAAGCATTAATTGTTTTATGTCTTTTTCATATTCGGTATAAAATAACTGCAAAAGTAATAGCTACGTAGTATGTTATATTAAAAAAGTAAAATAATAATTTTATTATAAAGGCCAGGATAGTTCAATTGGTTAGAACCTTAATTTCATGCGTTAATGATGAGAATTCGATTTTCTCTCCCGGCTTATTTAGATAACAAAATTAACAACAGTAAAAAAATTTATTGCGTTATTTTTAATTTTAAAAATAATTGAAGTAAACGCGTTAGTGAAATGGTATAACACTGTGCTACGGACACAATATTACAAGTTCGAATCTTGTACGCGTTTAAAAAGGTTTTTTGTGTTAATAATTTCAACTAAATAGTACTTTTTCTTTTATCATTACTGTTAAAAGACAAAAACAAAAGAATTAGCTCAATTGGTAGAGCGACCGTTTTACACACGGTAGGTTAAGTGTTCGATCCACTTATTCTTTAAACACATCGTTCCTTACGCTACTCATTAAAGTAAAGTTTTATTTTAATTCACGTTTTTAAACACATTTTTATAATAGCTTTATAACTTATTTAAATTATCTTATACTATTTATAATTATCAGTCTTAAATTTAACACAAAAATATGACTACATACAATAACATTAATTTAAACTACGACAAATTTTTAAACCATAATAGTAACCCTAGCCCGCTAGATCAATTTACTATTAGAGATTTAATTAGTCTAGATGTTCTAGGTACTATTAACATTTCTTTAACTAACATAGGATTATATTTAACAATATCAGGGTTTATTATTTCAATTTTATATTTAGTTAGTAATAATTATAGTAAAGTTATTTCTAATAATTGAAGTGCCAGTCAAGAATCTGTGTATGCTACAGTACATAGTATAGTTGTAGGTCAAATAAATGAAAAAAAAGGACAAATGTATTTCCCTTTTATGTTTACTTTATTTGTATTCATATTATGTAACAACCTAATAGGTATGGTACCTTACAGTTTCGCTAGTACAAGCCATTTCATTTTTACTTTTTCATTAAGTTTTACTATAGTTTTAGGTGCGACTATTTTAGGTTTCATATATCATAACTTAAAGTTTTTTTCTTTATTTGTTCCTTCAGGTTGTCCTTTAGGTCTATTAGTTCTTTTAGTTTTAATAGAATTCATTTCTTACTTAGCTAGAAATGTTTCTTTAGGTTTAAGATTAGCTGCAAACATTTTAAGTGGGCACATGCTTTTAAACATATTAAGTGGGTTTACTTATAATATTATGAATTCAGGTTTCTTATTTTTTTTTGTTGCTTTACTACCTTTAATGTTTATAATAGCTTTTGCAGGTCTAGAGCTAGGTATTGCATTTATACAAGCACAAGTTTTTGTAGTGTTAAGTTGTAGTTATATAAAAGATGCACTAGAATTGCATTAAATTTTAATATGATATATTATATTGACAAACTTTACATGAACTAGGTATAGTTTACAGTTTTCAAAAAAAAACTAAAGGTTACTAGTAAATTTTATTTATAATTACATAAGTTTTTTTCTATTGTTATAAGTATCGTCGGATTATATATTGTGTTAAATAGTTATTTCTTTTTTCTTTTTTTTTATAAACAGGGATATGTTGCAAATGGCTTGCATTTTGATTGCAGATCATAAATATGGAGTTCGATTCCCCCGTATCCCTTCAGCGTAAATAATTTTAATAAAAAACTTTTCAATATAATACATAAAAAATCAGTTTATCTAGATTTACCTTATTACTTCTTATTTTATCTTTTTCAGGATAAAATTTACATAATATTTTGTGACTCATTGCTATAGTTTATGATTAAATCACCTCTAAAGTTATTTTTTTTTTATATATAATTTTTTACAATATGACATAATTGTTTATACAAAAGTTGTTTACACACAATATAAAAAATATATACATAAATTAAATAAACTAAATGAGGGTCATATATATATAGCAAAGTTACCCCAAATAATCGTATAGTAATTAAGTTTAATTTTTTTTTGGAAATAGCTAGGCATTTAAATTTAAACTTCAAACCTAGTGCAGTGTCAATGTTTTTAGAAAGATGGTTTTGATCATCTAATGCTAAAGATATTGGAACATTGTATTTAATGTTTGCATTATTTGCAGGTTTAATCGGAACAGCATTTTCTGTATTAATCAGAATCGAATTAAGTGCACCTGGAGTACAATATATTGCAGATAACCAATTATATAACAGCATAATTACAGCCCATGCTATAGTTATGATATTTTTTATGGTTATGCCTGCAATGATAGGTGGTTTTGGTAATTTCTTATTACCCTTATTAGTAGGAGGGCCTGACATGGCATTTCCTAGATTAAATAACATCAGTTTTTGATTATTAATACCGAGTTTAGTATTATTTTTATTCGCGAGTGGTATAGAAAATGGAGCAGGAACTGGATGAACAATGTACCCACCTTTATCAGGAGTACAAAGTCATAGTGGTCCTAGTGTTGATCTAGCCATATTTGCTTTACATTTAGCAGGGGTAAGTAGTTTATTAGGGGCTATGAATTTCATCACTACAATCTTAAATATGAGAAGTCCAGGTATAAGACTGCATAAACTAGCTTTATTTGGATGAGCTGTTGTGGTTACAGCTGTGTTATTGTTATTATCATTACCTGTTTTAGCTGGTGCTATAACAATGGTATTAACAGATAGAAATTTCAATACTTCATTTTTTGAAGCAGCAGGAGGAGGAGATCCTATATTATACCAACATCTTTTCTGATTTTTTGGACACCCTGAAGTCTACATATTAATCATACCAGGATTCGGAATTATAAGTACAACTATATCTGCTAGTTCTAATAAATCAGTATTTGGTTATTTAGGTATGGTATATGCTATGATGTCAATAGGAGTTTTAGGATTTGTAGTTTGAAGCCACCATATGTACTCAGTTGGATTAGATGTGGACACAAGAGCTTACTTTACAGCTGCCACTCTAATTATAGCAGTACCTACTGGAATTAAAGTATTTTCTTGATTGGCTACCGCATACGGAGGATTAATTAAATTAACTCCCTCAATGTTGTATGCATTAGGATTTGTTTTCATGTTTACTATAGGAGGGTTAAGTGGGGTAGTTTTAGCAAACGCTTCTCTTGATATAGCCTTTCACGATACTTATTACGTTGTCGCTCATTTCCACTACGTATTAAGTATGGGAGCAGTATTTGCTTTATTTAGTGCATGATATTTCTGAATACCCAAAATATTAGGACTACAATATAATAACTTACAAGGTAAAGCTCATTTCTGAGTGATGTTTATAGGTGTTAATGTAACATTCTTTCCACAACATTTTTTAGGTCTACAAGGAATGCCTAGAAGAATTAGCGATTATCCCGATGGATTCGCAGGGTGAAACTTAGTAAGTAGTTTTGGTTCTATGATAAGTGTAGCTGCTACTTGATTATTCCTTTATATTTTATACAAACAATTAGTTGAAGGTAAAGCCACATCTAGACAGTATGGTTCTACAAGCGAATTCCATTATGATAGCTTGCAAACGTTATTAAATAGAGCTTTTGATTCAATAGAATGAGGATTAGATAGCCCACCTAGACCTCACAGCTTTATTTCACTACCATTGCAGTCATCATTGACGGAAACTCAGGCCATCTGATTCTTAGATATGTTCGGTATTTTAAACCATTATAATAAAGAAATACCTTTTTTTTTTTCAGTGCTTTACAGGAGAGTTAGCAAACACTCTCGGTTTGGAATTCCAACATAGCAATACTATTAACTCTGCTTGTTCACTTGTAAAAAAAATTGTGGTAAGTTATGAAGCTAATAGAGAGGCTTTTGGTGTTGCTATTACTGAGCAACAACTCGAAAAACTAAAATCGCTTTATCAAATATCTAGAAAGCTGTCTGATTTTGGTTATAAACTAGATGCTATAGTAGATAACATAAAACAGAATACAGCGGAAAATTATAAAATAGATCATATATTAGAGGCAACTAGAACAGCGGCACTAGGCTGGGAAATTAATAATGAAATACTAGCAGAAGCCCGTCAATCTGGTTATAAAACTGATAGTGCTAGTTCATTTAGTATTCGAGAAGCTCTTGAGCAGTTACAAACCAAAAAAGCCTCTATATTAGATGACCCCCAAATAAAAAAAACTTTCTCCGAATCTAAGTTTTTAGATAATTCTCAAATTGACAGGGTTATGTCTAAAGCTAAATTATTCGAGTTTCAAATAAAAAAAGCTTTGCAAGATATTAGACCCCCAAAAGAAATAAAAGAAACCTCATTTTTAATAAATTTTTTACTTTTTTTTGTTATTTTTTTCAATAAATTGACGTATTACAAATATGCTAGCACATTTTATAATGTTTACATAAAAACACCATTTAACAGAGTTTATTATTTAATAGAATGAGAATTAGATAGCCCACCTAGACCTCATAATTTTTTATCATTACATTTACAGAGTACAGTGGAACCTTTAACTATTATTGTTAATGGTATAGCGTATATAATAGATTTATCTTGCTATGCAGGAAATATGTCTTATGATGTTTTATTAAAGTTTGGTTCAAATACTTTGAGTGACATTACACAATTAATAGGAGGAGCTGTCAAGTGTGTAGATAAGATACCTTTAAATGCAATGGAAGACTTAATAGTTTTCACAAACACTGAAATAAATACAACAAATACAAATGTACAACAAGATGCTGAAAACTTATCCACTTCTATTGCAGAGATAAATAGATTATTGACTCAATTAGAGCAATTTATAGAAAGATTCAACGATTTTACATCAAATCATAATTTAAATATAGTAGTAGAAAATGGTAATTTAGGAGTTGATACTGACGAATCTGTTTCAGAACTAGATGCCCAAAATTGAGCCGAAAGGGTCAACATATTTAATAATCTAATTCACACTATACATCACAGTCTAGAAGATAAACTTGAAAGTATTAAAGGATCTGAACATTATGATTTTTTACAGGATAAATTTAGTAATATATCTAATAAATATAAACACTGAGACTAAAAGCTTACAATTTATATTTTTCCATGTTATATTTTTATACATTATATACTAAAGTAATTTTCTTTTTTCATTACATGTTTCTATATTAGGAACTGAAACTCATTTTATTTCTTAACTAAAAAAAATTGGTTTTGTGTAAAATAAAACCAATCTTATTAGCTCAATGGAAGAGCAGGATACTTCTGATATCCTTATACAAGTTCGAATCCTGTATGAGATAGCTACATAAAGTGGTATTTTTCATTTTTATGCGGCACTTTGCATTATAATTTATAGGCGTATTTATAGTAATTTATAGATTTATTTATAATATTATTTCAGTCTCATACAGGTTATATAAAACATGTAATGAAAAAAGATTTCCATTTTATAATTTTACTTTTTTGGTAGTTAGCTATTTATCATAATTTGGTAATTTAGATACTGATTCTTTGAATTATAACTTATAAAAAGGCAATGGAATTCAAGTAAGTATAACTTTTTTACCTGGATAAAACCTCTGTACTTTCAAATTTTTTCTTTCATCTGTAGGAGACTATGTAAAGATCAATTAAATAATATTATGCCTAACTGAATTATGTGAGCCATGTATATGTATCAAAAAGTTACAAACAAAAACTAGTTTATCTGCTAATTAGTGTACTAAAAATTGTTGAAAATGACGTATTTAGATACGTTGTTATAGGGTAATGATTTACAATTTAAAATAAGAAAATCTTTTTATATTTATAGCTAGTTAAGAAATATTATTAGTTCAAGTATAAATAAGAATACTTGTAACATTTCGACATTAATTTAAGTTTTGTATAATATGATGATTATTCCTATGTCTGATCTTGATTGATCAATGATATTTGTATATATCTTAATTATTAAACATAAATATGCCTCAATTAGTTCCTTTTTATTTTATAAATCAAGTTACATTTGTTTTTTTCATAATGTTAGTATTATTATACGTATTTTCAAAATATATTTTACCTAAATTTGTTGCCTTGTTTATTACTCGTCTTTACATAACAAAATTATAATAACCAAACAATAACTATCACTTTAGTTATTACTATACTATATAAGTCAATAACAAAAAATAAATATTTCTTATATAGTACCATATGTTATAACTATATGTGGCGACATAGGATATGAAGAGTATAATAGTATTTATTATAGTTGTGAAAACAACTAGAAAAATATGATAGGAAAGTCAGTTGCAATTAAGGGGACAGTTATTATATAGTTAGAACTATGGTTTTAAACAGAAACAAAAAGCAATAATTATATTATTATTTAATATTTATTATTATACTGCGAACATGCAAGCCTTTCTTCTCGCTTTTATTTAGTTAAATGTACCATTACAAGAACCAGCTTAATTATGTCCATGTCGAAAAAAATCTATTTTAGTTCTTTTTTTCTTAGATAAATTGTTTCTTTTTTACTTAGTTTAAAATTATTAAGTAAAATAAAGTGGAATATCCATAAAAGAAAACTATATATATATATTTTATGATTTATTTATGAAAACATTTATTTGAATCTTGTGATGCTCCAAGACCTTGAGGTTTATATTTCCAGGATAGTGCTAGTCCACAAATGGAAGCATTAGTAGAATTACACGATAACATTATGTTCTACTTAGTAATAATATTATTTTCTGTTGGTTGAATATTAGTAGCAAGTGTAGTTAAATTCCTGTCAGGAAAATCAGGTATGAGTAATAAATATGTTAGCCACGGAACATTAGTGGAATTAATATGAACTGTTACGCCGGGATTAATATTGATATTTATAGCTTTTACTTCTTTTAAATTATTATATTTAATGGATGAAGTTAGTGATATTAATATGACATTATATATTGAAGGGCATCAATGATATTGAAGCTATCAATATCCTGATTTTTTAGATAATGATGGGGAATTTATAGAATATGATTCATATTTAGTTCCTGAATCTGATCTAGAAGACGGAGCCTTAAGAATGTTAGATGTAGATGAAAGAGTAATAATACCTGAAATAACTCATGTTAGATTTATAGTTACTAGTGGAGATGTTATTCATTCTTACGGATGTCCATCTTTAGGTATTAAAGCTGATGCATATCCAGGTAGATTAAATCAAGCTTCTGCTCTTATAAATAGAGAAGGAACATTTTATGGACAATGTTCAGAAATATGTGGTATCTTACATAGTTCAATGCCAATCTCGATAGAATCTGTATCATTAGAAAAATTTTTATTATTTTTATGAGAAAAATAAATTTCTTTTTTATTAATCTAATATAATAGTTTCTAGATAAAATATATTGGTAAACAATCAACTGTAACTAGAACAAATATATTAACTTAGTACAGATTTATATGAAAATTAATAATAAACAAAAGTAAATAATTTTATTTTTTGTTTTTACCTTGTTTGTTACTAAATTATAAAAACTGAGTATATAATTATATTTAACTCAGTTGTTTAGTTTACTAAATTCAAAATTTTACTTAAATAATGTTGTATACACCTTCAATTATTTCCATATTAGAAGTATTAATAGTAACACTACCAGTATTATTTGTTGTAGCTTTTGTAACTGTAGCTGAGAGAAAAACAATGGCTAGTATGCAAAGAAGAGTAGGGCCTAATATAGTAGGATATTATGGTCTTTTACAAGCATTTGCTGATGCACTAAAATTGTTATTAAAAGAGTATGTGTCACCTACACAAGCCAATTTAGTATTATTTTTTCTTGGTCCTATTATAACTTTAATTTTTTCTCTTTTAGGTTATTTAGTGATACCTTTTGCACCTGGTTTAGCAATATCAGATTTTGACTTGGGTATACTATACATGTTAGCTGTGTCTTCACTTGCCACATATGGAATTTTATTGGCAGGTTGATCTGCCAACTCTAAATATGCCTTTTTAGGTTCACTTAGAAGTACTGCTCAATTAATTAGTTATGAATTAATTTTAAGCTCTGCTATATTGTTAGTTGTGTTATTAACAAGTAGTTTAAATTTAACTGTTAATATAGAAGCTCAAAAAGCTATCTGATTTATAGTGCCCCTGTTTCCTATATTTTTAATATTTTTTATAGGGTCAGTAGCAGAAACCAATAGAGCTCCTTTTGACTTAGCTGAGGCTGAATCGGAATTAGTTAGTGGGTTTATGACAGAACATTCTGCTGTTATATTTGTTTTTTTTTTCTTAGCTGAGTATGGAAGTATGGTGCTTATGTGTGTACTTATAACTGTGCTTTTTTTAGGAGGGTATAATTTAGACTATTATCTGATTAACTATATAATCGATTTTGTATATTGAAATTTTTCAGATTTTATCATTATCTTGGTTCAATCTATTTATGATTTTATTAATTATATAAAATGTTTATACTATAATGTAGATTTAGCTCATTTAGAAATTTATGATGATATTATTCAACCTGAAATATACGAAAGCACTAATTTTGATACTTATTTAAGTAATCCAGCCATAGAAAATTTCGTTTATGCTTTTGTTATGGGATTTAAAACGGCAATTATGATATTTATTTTTATTTGAGTTAGAGCTTCTTTCCCTAGAATACGTTTTGATCAATTAATGTCTTATTGTTGAACTGTTTTATTGCCGTTAGTATTTGCTTTCATACTTTTAATTCCCTGTATAACTTATACATTTGAAATATTACCTGTAAACGTTTTATATTAACTTATTTTTTGTAATTATGCAAATAAGAAATTTATTGTAGGCTATAACTGCAATAAATATTTTAAAGTAAACTAAAAAAAAAACACTAAAATTACCACTCCAGGTAATTTCAATAAATTAAAAATAGTTTTTTCTAGTTTTTTGAAATCTTACTTTTTTTTGGTAGCTAACTATTTATCAATGCTTATTAATAAGCATAAACCGTAATTCATAGAATATAAATGAAAAGATATGACAATAATAAAAAGAAGTGATTTTCAAGCTCATCCCTTTCATCTAGTATCTCCTTCTCCTTGACCTTTAGATACATCAACTTGTTTATTAACTTTAACATGTTCTGGTGTATTAACAATGCATAACTTTGTTTCTGCAAGTTATTTTTTTTTTTCTGCTTTTATATGTTTAATCTTATGTATGTCTTTATGGTTTAGAGATATAATATCAGAAGGAACCTATTTAGGTAATCATACTTTAGCTGTACAAAGAGGAATAAATATGGGTGTAGCTCTTTTTATAGTTAGTGAAGGTTTATTTTTCTTAGCTATTTTTTGAGCATACTTCCATAGTGCCTTAAGCCCTACAGTTGAATTAGGAGCTCATTGACCTCCTATGGGTATTGAAGCAATCAACCCTTTTGAATTACCTTTAATAAATACAGTTATATTACTATCATCTGGTTTCACTGTAACATACGCTCACCACTCTCTAATACAAGGAACTAGAAAAAGTACTTTAGATGGTTTAGTTTATACTTGTGTTTTAGCTATTATATTCACCGCTTTCCAAGGTGTAGAGTACTTGGTTTCTTTTTTTAGTATTAGCGATGGTACATTTGGATCTTGTTTCTATTTTGCTACGGGTTTTCATGGTTTGCATGTGATGATTGGAACAGCCTTTTTAGCGGTGGGTTTGTGACGTGTTTTAGCATACCACTTGACTGAAAATCATCACCTGGGTTTGGAATCTGGGATACTTTATTGACATTTTGTTGATGTGGTATGAATATTTTTGTTTATATCTATATATTATTGGGGATCTTAAATAAATATATGCTCAAAGGGGGCTGTTCTAAACCTTATCCTTATTTAACTAATCTTAAGTGTTCTTCTTTATTTCAATTGGATTCTATGTATAAATTTAACAATATATATTTACTAATTATTAGAAATATACAGCTTTGAGTAGTCAATTGAAAAAATAAATTTTATTCTAAACTGATAAAATTTATTTTATTTAGAATATTATTTGTTACTATTGCTACTATCATATATATGTTGCTACCAATGTATAGCAATATAGTACTATTTAGTTTATTTGCTTGTATGGTAGTAATATCGTACATAAAAATAACATTAACTAATCCAAGATACATATATGACATTTCTAAAAACACGTTTGTTTGTAATAAACATTATGAAATTAATAAATTGAATGGTAAGGTATATTTATTTGTAAATATATGTTTGAATGTTATTTTAATTATATTAAGTTTAAAATTGTTGGGTTTGGTTTTTTCTTTCATTGTTATCTTTATACCGTTTGGTTTTGATTTTTTGGATAATATCTTATTAATAAACGAACCACAAAATGGTAATAATAGTCCTGGGAATAATAACCCGCAAGAGGGACCTAGTGGGTCAGGAGGGCCTAATGAACCAGGTGGACCTAATGGACACGATGGGGCTTCATCAAGCCCAAATTCATCTGATGATGACCAATCAGAAACTGAAGAGGAAAAACAACAAAAAATTGACAGACAAACATTTCTACTTGAAGCATATAATGACTTAGATACCGAAGGAGGAAATGATACACTGTTGAATCAATATCATGAAGAACTTCGTCTTGATGATGAAAAAAAAACAGAAGTAACTAATTGTACTAGTGGTCATGATGTACCAGGTTATAATTCTGAATGTCCTCATCCAGACACAAGTCCCATATTAAAAAGCCCAGATCAAACCTGTTGTGGGTGTGGTTATTCTCAGCCAGAGTTTGCATGTGACAGCTGTAATTGTCAATTGCACATCGGTTGTGTATATAATGCAGAAGATGATTATAATGCAGCTAAAAAAGAGCAATCTGATGAAAATTCAAGAGATGAAAATAACAACCCTACAGTAGATGATTCAGCTGATCAAGATGATGATGCAATGGATGAAAATAATTCAACAAATGAAGATGAATCAATCGATGAAAATGATGATACATAAAAAAAGAAAAAAAAAGCTAAAAAAAATAGCTTTAAAATATTAGAAGACACTAATGATTTTATTCCTTATGGGTAAACGAGCCAAAATAATTAACAAGTTTATATAAGACATTTTATAAATTTGTATAAAAAAAACTAGATTTTGTTAGATCTGTTATAACAAAGAATTAATGATAAATAATATTATGAAAAAAAAAATGTATTTTAATGTTTTTGCTGAAACTATGACTAATGGATATAGAGGTGAATATATTATATTCCTTTCTTTAATTTCTATTTTCTTTGGTGTTTCTATTGTTATTGCAAAAAATCCTATAATCTCAGTCCTATTTTTAATAGGTTTATTTTTTAGTATATCTCTTTACCTAATGATGTTAGGTTTATACTTTATAGGTTTATCCTATCTATTAGTTTATGTAGGAGCAGTTTCAATTTTATTCCTTTTTATTTTAATGCTAATTAATGTTAGAGTATCAGAACTATTAACTGAAGGTAAAAATAGTTTACCTTTGGCT
This sequence comes from Torreya grandis, assembly GCA_037957365.1. NCBI lineage: Eukaryota > Viridiplantae > Streptophyta > Pinopsida > Cupressales > Taxaceae > Torreya > Torreya grandis. Next base: position 20,259 of record JARHVA010011490.1, on the reverse strand, counting down.
ATAATAACAGTTCTGTGCTTTAATTTTTCAGTTAGTACAATACTACCTTACTGGGTATATATTTTTGACTCGTTTTCTAGTTGTTTAGTCTATATATATAGATTTTTGTACAATAAGATGTTTTTAAATTCAGAAATTGATTCGAATGAGATAGCTCCTATTGATACTACAAGTACTGCGTTAAGCAATGTTTATAGTAAATCTTGGGATACGTTTTTAGTGGAAACTAATCACATCTCGAGCATAGGTAATGTTTTATATACAAATTTATTTGTTTTGTTAATTATAACTTCACTTATCCTATTATTAGCGATGGTGGGTACAATAGTAATCACGGTTAGAAAAAAAACTAGTAAACTTACATTAAATAATCTAGATGATCTAAACAACCTAAAAAGTAGTATTTTCACATTTAATCTTAGAAGTTTATGTTTCCGTAGATGTCTATTTTTGTTTATTATAACATTTATGTGTTACTGTGACTGACGAATCACTTCCTTTTTTTTTTATGAGTTTAATTTGCATTATTTCTTATTTATACCTAAGATAATTATTTGAGGATTATTTTTTGTAGTTAGAAAGCTTTTCTTGGGTCATAGTTATAGTAAAAGTGAAATTTTTACATATTTGTGTATAGTTTTCCTTTTTAGTATATCATTACAGGTATTGGTAGCGTTGTATATGGATTACCTTTGGAAAGGTCCTATTATTACTAATATAATAGAAACAGCCTTTGCTTTGGGTCCTGCATACGCTACAATTGGTTTATTTGATTGTGAATACAAAGCTACTGGAAGTTTACCTAGTAATAAAAAATTATGAAACACATTTTTTAGTGTGCCAAATAGAAATCCTACATCTGTAAATGCGCCACCTTCTGACTCTATCTCAACGTCAGTTAGTTCTCGTCCAGCTAGAGTAACCCCTAGAACTTGGAGAGCTATTGCTCCTGCTCCAGCTCCAGCTGGAGCAGTTGCTCCAGCTCCAGCAGTTGCTCCAGCTCTAACTCCAGCTCTAGCTGGAGTTCTAGCTGGAGTTCCAGTTTCAGCTCCAGCCATTGTTTTTCCCACAGTTCCAGCCATTGTTTTTCCCGCAGTTCCAGTACCAGCTCCAGGTACAATCAAACCATTAACCTATTTTGGACCTATACCCGGTTTAGAGTGTGTGAATATCAGAGAAAGAATAATAACAGATATGGTTCCTCCGCGGCATCCTTTGAATTATCTTAGTTTAAAAGACAGAACAAAACTATATAAAGATTTGATGGATGATGCAAAAAAAGTAAGACTAGGTGAATACGGTCCTGCTCATCGTATGGTTCATTTCGACCTTCTTCCAGATAATAATAGAAAATATACGCTTGAGGTGCTTTTAGATAATCATCCTAGTTATCGTAATATACGTAAAAGTTCAATTTATATAAATCGATATTATTTACAAAGAGTTTTATTAACAAGCGAAGAAAAATTTTGTTTTAAAAACCTTGACAAATAAATTACTAACCTTGGCTTTAAAAAAAACTAACCTAAATAATATTAGTTTAGTTAAGTTTTTATTATTTAAGGTGAACAGTTTATTTCTTATGCGTACTGCAAATACTGACCTAGGCAATGTTTATAGTAAATCTTGGGATACGTTTTTAGTGGAAACTGATCACATCTCGAGCATAGGTAATGTTTTATATACAAATTTATTTGTTTTGTTGATTATAACTTCACTTATTCTATTCTTAGCGATGGTGGGTACAATAGTAATCACGGTTAGAAAAAAAACTAGTAAACTTACATTAAATAATCTAGATAACCTAAACAACCTAAAAAGTAGTATTTTCACATTTAATTTTAGAAGTTTACTTTTATTGCTATAAATACAATTGATAGAATAAAAAACATTATGCGGTTTTTTTATAAATACTTTTTTATTGTTATAAATATGATTGGTAGGATAAAAGACATTATCCAAATTTCTTATAAATACTTTTTTATTGTTATAAGTATGATTAGTAGGATAAAAGACATTATCCAAATTTTTTTATCTTTAGTTAGAATATAGATTTTAATTATTAGTTTATTATCCAATTTCTTGTTACCTTTGGTTATAACATAGATTTTAATTATTCGTTTATTATCAAAAATCTAAATCACAATATTTATAAAAACCAGGACACGATTGTCCTAATGTAAAAAATTAATATGACTACAATAAGGAAAATAAAAAAAAAAATAAATTAACTTTCAAAAAATGAGAATTATAAAAACACAATCACTTTTAAAACCTGCTAACAATTATGTAATAGACTCTCCACAACCTTCTAATATTAGTTACTGATGAAATATAGGTTCATTATTAGGGTTATCATTAGGTATACAAATAATAACCGGTGTGACTTTAGCTATGCACTACAATCCTAACGTACTAGAAGCCTTTAATTCAGTTGAACATATAATGAGAGATGTAAATAATGGATGATTAATACGTTATTTACATGCAAATACTGCTTCAGCTTTTTTCTTTTTAGTTTATTTACATATTGGTAGAGGTTTATATTATGGATCTTACAAAGCTCCTAGAACATTAACATGAACATTAGGTACAATTATCTTTATATTAATGATGGCTACAGCTTTCTTGGGTTACTTTAACATAGCCCAAAATGGTTTAAAAACAACGAGGAAAATACACTAAAAACTACTGTACAACAAAGCTTGATAATGAAACAGGACCTTATAAAGATCCAAACAATAAGTCAATATCTAAAATTACGGCTCAATTTATAGAAAATAAAAATCTTAAGCCTGTGTTTGTATATGAAGATTTAAATGATGATAACAATAGAAAACAGATAGCTAAAGATACTAAAGGCCTTAGTGGTATATATCTTATATTAAATAAAGTGACCTTAGATTATTATATAGGGTCGGCTTCTACAGATAGATTACATAAAAGATTTTCAGCTCATTTGATTAATTTAACTGGGAATAAATTACTAAAAAATGCAGTAAGAAAATATAAAATATCAGAGTTTGCTTTTTTGGTATTAGAATTGTTTCCAGAGATAGTTGATGCTAATAACAATAAAAAACTTTTAGACATAGAAGATTTTTATTTAAAAACTATGTTACCTAATTACAATATATTAACTGAAGCAGGCTCTAGTTTTGGATATAAACACTCTGAAATTACTAGAATAGAAATGAAATCTAATTATAGTGAGTTACGTAGAGCAGCAATAGGTAATTTAAATAGAAACAAAAAACTATCGCAAGAAACTATAGATAAAATTAGAGACAAAGCTTTAAGCCGTATCAAGCCTATGTATTCTGAAAAAGCTATTGCTAATATGAAAAAGGCCTCTAAGGCTATATTAGTTAGAAATTTAGATAAAAGTTTTTACGGTAAGTTTGATAGTGTAACAGATACAGCTAAAAATTTAAATTGTAGTATAAAAACAGTATCTAGAAGCTTAAAAAGTCCTAGTAAATTATTAAGAAAACGTTGAATAGTAAGTTATGTTTAGTAGTCATAACATATCGTATTTTTAAACCATAGTCCCGTGAGTTTAAACTTTTGTGTAATTTATAGAAAAAAACAAATAGTAAAGCGGAATAGCCTGACGAGGTTATTGAGGAAATATATGTATTTCTTTGGCAATGTCAGTGAAAACGATCAAAGAACTTATCAAAAAAAGTTAGAGATCGTCGGTTATCTATATGATCGCGACAGACTGGGTCACTGATGGGTGTCTGCAATGATGCTTAATGCACAGTCGGAACTATTAGCTTACTAGCTAACGCAATGTACGAAGATTAAAGTTATTGCGGCCCAAATTTACTGTTTATTATTTTGGGTATGTTTGTATGTGCTTCCATACGGTCAAATGTCATTATGAGGTGCAACAGTTATTACTAACCTTTTAAGTGCCATCCCTTGAATTGGACAAGATATAGTTGAGTTTGTTTGAGGAGGTTTTTCTGTTAATAATGCAACTCTAAATAGATTTTTTTCTTTACATTTTGTTTTACCTTTTATTTTAGCTGCTTTAGCTTTGATGCACTTGATTGCACTACATGATAGCGCAGGTTCAAACAATCCTTTAGGTGTATCAGGTAATTATGATAGAGTACCTTTTGCTCCTTATTTCATATTCAAAGATTTAATAACTGTATTTATTTTTATGTGAGTATTATCATTATTTGTTTTCTTTATCCCTAATGCATTAGGTGATAGTGAAAATTACGTAATGGCTAATCCAATGCAAACTCCACCTGCCATAGTTCCTGAGTGATATCTTTTACCATTTTATGCAATATTAAGATCTATACCTAATAAACTAATAGGTGTTATAGCCATGTTTTCAGCTATATTAATTATATTGTCTATGACATTTGGAGATTTAGCTAAATTAAGAGGAATAGAATTTAAACCTTTAAATAAAGTTTTATTTTTCGCTTTTGTAGGTAACTTATTGTTGTTAATGGTATTAGGTGCTAAACACGTTGAATCACCATTCATAGAAATTGGACAGATTGCTACTTTAGTCTACTTTACGTATTTTGTAGTAATAGTTCCTATGAGTACTATTTTTGAAAACAGTATAAATGAATTCCACACGAGGAGCAATTAATTATATAAGTCTAAAATCTAATATCTTTATTTTATATTTATTTTCACCTGTTGTTTTAATAAACAATATTATGTTAACATATAATTTTGTTATGTATACCCTAATAATATCTGTAAGTTTATTTAATTTAGTTATTATACTATCAAACCTCGATCCTAGTTTATTTCTTTACTACTATAATTGTGAACTATCTGATGATATCCTAGCTGTAATCGGTATTAGCTCCAATGAGATAGATACTCTTGAATATCTATATTCAGGATTAGGTCCACAAGGAAATCCTAATCAACCACAGGGTCCTCAAGGGAATCCGGGTCAACCAGGAGGTCCAGGTCCTCAAGGAAGCGAGACTCCACCTTTAGATTCAGGGAGTGATTACACCTCTGATGAGTCTGATCGAGTAGAAAGACCTGATGAAAGAAATTCTTGACACTCAATCCATAAAAAAATATGTGGAAAACGACACACCACTGTTATGAGTATATTCAATGATTTGAGGGATGATGTTTCGAGAGAATATGCAGGAAACGACAGAGCTATTACCAGACATTTATCATATCTTGATAATGCCCAAACAGTATTTCTTAGAGATATACAATTAGAAGAGGATTGTAGTGATAATCCAGACTGTGAGCAGAATCAGCGAAAAATTTCGCAAGTTGAGAAAGCCATAAAGCAAATTGAAGAAAGAAGACAACGAATTCTAGAATCTACACAGCAAGCTGCACAATCTCAACAACAAGCTGCACAATCTCAACAGCAAGCTGCACAATCCCAACAGCAAGCTGCACAATCTCAACAACAACCTGAGCAATCCAGACAAGAATCTGAAGATCAATAAGATAAAAAAAAACTAATAATACTATTATTTTTGTAATTAGTAATATGCAGCTCACTATGAGAGTTCATAATTAGCTATACAAAAATTATATAGATAATTATAAAAAAAAAAATTTACTTTTCCTTCTATACATGCTTATGCCACAAAGATGTTTGTGGTGTCACAAAAGACTATTCCCATAATAGATCAAGAAGAACGTATTATTTACTTAAAAAAAGAATGATTTTATTAGCCTTATTACTAACTCCCTTAATTGGAATATTTACAGTTTTATCTGATGTATTTAATAATACTATTACTACGGTTAGTAGTAATAGATTGGAATCAACAGAAACCGACTTAGAAAAATCATTAAAAATAAAACGAATAAAAGTGGCTGCTTTGAGTGCATCTATAGTTAACTTAATAATTTCTTTAATAATGTTTATATTATTTGATTTTTCTAGCAATCAATTTCAGTTTGTACAGGAGTATCATGAAATAAGCTCTTTTCACATATATCTAGGTGTTGATGGCCTATCTATATATTTTGTTCTTTTAACCACTATAATAACGCCTATTGCACTGTTATCTAATTGAACCTCTATAACAGAAAATGTAAAAAGTTATGTTGTAATAATACTATTATTAGAAACATTGTTATTAGCTGTATTTTTAGTGCTAGATATACTACTATTTTACATTTTTTTTGAAAGTATTCTTCCTCCATTATTTTTATTAATAGGTTTATTTGGGTCAAGCAATAAAGTGAGAGCTAGTTTTTATTTATTCCTTTATACACTTTTAGGGTCATTATTCTTATTATTATCCATACTTTCTATGTCATCTATAATGGGTACTACAGATTTTGATGCGTTATCAAAAACTAACTTTAATTATACTACTCAATTATTTTTATTTTATGGTATTTTCATAGCTTTTGCTGTTAAAACTCCTACTATTTTTTTGAATACCTGATTACTAAAAGCTCATGTTGAATCTCCTCTAGGAGGAAGTATACTGTTAGCAGGTGCAGTTATGCCTGCGTAATATTCATCTTTATGCTGGAAACACTTTGTATTTTATATTTATTTAAATTTTTAAATATGTTAAATAAGTTTAAATCAAATAAAATGTAAACATTAAAGTAAACCAGCAGGATCCTCTTTATTTATTTAAGTGTAATTTGAGAGATTGCATTTAAATAATTTCTTTTGAGTGTTTGCAGAGACTATACGACAAAAATAATTAATAATTTTACTAAAACTACGTTAATAGATTTTAACTTATTTTAAAGATAATTATATAAAAAAAAGTTTCCTTTTCCTTCTATACATGCTTATGCCAAAAAGATGTTTCTGGTGTCACAAAAGACTATTTATATAATAGATCAAGAAGAAAGTATTATTTACCTAAAAACCGTTTCAAATATGAAGAGAAATCTAAACTCCCACTTATTTATATCAAGCTTATTAACTATATTTATAGTTTTAATTTACAAATTGTTACCTAAAGCTGTTTTTCACCTTTCAGATCTAGATAATATAAGTCCACTAGGCTTATTTGTATATTTATTGTATTGTCCTTTAGTATCTATCATTACAACTCTTTTTGTTGGTTTATTTATTAATAAAAAGTATTCTAATAAACAGTATTACTATATTTTCTTATCTTCTTTTTTAATTAGTGCTCTTTGCTTATTTATTCCTTTAATTTTATATGCTTATACTAATATAGATATAAGAGGTATAATTTCAGGAATGCTTCTAACTACAGGTATTGCATGATCTACTCATATTCCCAATGTGTTAAATTCTGATCAAAATAACCCTGATCAATATAATGGTTGATATTACCCTGGCCAGTATTCTGGTTGATACTACCCTGGCCAGAATTCTGGTGGCCAGAATTCTGGTGGATATTACCCTGGCCAGTATTCTGGTTGATATTACCCTGGACAGTATTCTGGTGGATACTATCCTGGCCAGTATTATGGTGGAAACTATCCTGGCCAATATTCTGAAGGAAACAACCCTGGACAGTTTAATAACGGTAATAACACTGAACAATCTCATAATGAAAATAACACTGAACAGTCTCAAAATGAGAATAATATTGAACTGTCTCATAATGAGAATAACACTGAACAATCTCATAATGGTAATAAGTTTGGACTGTCCCGTGAAACAGTAGAAGCTGCTCGTAGCGCATCTCGTAGGGGAAATGGATGGCGTTATGTGGGTAGACATTGAACTTGAGATCGTTACGTATATGGTCGAGATAATACACAAGAACTTTTTAGATTAGTTGAGGCTCTAGAAAGTACAACCATAACACACCATAGACGAGAAGAAAATTCTACTTCAAATTTACGAGTAGGTAAAATTTTCACTCGTACAATGCTATCCGACAGCGGTCACCAATTTTTTAGTGATTGACTCCGGTATAATGATCGCAATTTACATCGACATATTTATGGAGGTCCTTCTGGGTTCCGGCCTGTTTTTAGAATTAATGAAGAAAATATGAACGATATACGAGAACTTTCAGGTTTAGATAAGCGAACGTAATATTTGTATAAAATAGATACTATTTTATACAAATAACTATCTTCACTTTCAATAATATAGGAATCACTCTTGTAGGTTTTACTTTGTTTATTTAATACAGAAAAATTTTTTGTATTAAATAAAGTCCGAATGCTGGAATTGGTAGACAGGATAAACTTAAGATTTATTGATTTATTATCGTAAACGTTCAAGTCGTTTTTCGGATACTTTATTTTTGCTTGTGTTAGTTAGTTTTCATCACCATCAAATATTACTAATTGTGTATAGTTATGTAGTGTTTTATTTTCAAACTCAAACAATAAAGTGTATAATTGTTTAAATTTAACCTATTAATATTTCCAACTAGTAGTTACAAATATAAGATCGTAATTGAATTAAATCTTTAAATGCTTAATGTGTTCATTTTGTATGTGGTTATATAAATAAGTAAATATAATTTAAATTTACCTATATTAGTGAATTTAAACAAACTTTATTATATATAAAAATAAGCTTGACTTATTTTAAACTATTTAATTAAGATCTACCGGTTATAATCTTAACTTTTTACGCTAAAAATTATTTAATATTAAAATAAAATAAAAATATATGAATTTATCTTTAATACTTTTTTTGATAGGAATTTTAGGGTTTGTTTTAAATAGAAAAAACATAATTTTAATGCTTATCTCTATAGAAATAATGTTATTGGCTATTACATTTCTAATTTTGGTAAGTTCAATAAGCTTTGACGATATATTAGGACAAACTTTTGCTATATATATAATAGCTATAGCAGGTGCAGAATCTGCAATAGGTTTAGGTATATTAGTCGCCTTTTACAGATTAAGAGGAAGTATAGCAATAGAATATAAATAATGTATTTAGCTATAATTGTTTTACCTTTATTAGGATCAATAGTTTCCGGATTTTTAGGGAGAAAAGTCGGAATTAGTGGAGCACAATTAATAACAACTTTTTGTGTAATCTTAACTACAATATTTTCAGCTGTTACTTTTTTCGAGGTAGGTTTAAATAATTTACCTGTGTTTATACAATTGTTTACCTGAATAGATAGTGAATCTCTTAATGTTTTTTGAGGTTTTAATTTTGATTCTTTAACAGTTTCTATGTTAATACCTGTTTTAATAGTTTCTTCTTTAGTTCATCTATATTCATGAGGATATATGAGTCACGACCCTCACATACAAAGGTTTATGAGTTATTTAAGTTTATTTACCTTTATGATGATTATTCTTGTAACAGCAAATAATTTTCTACTTATGTTTGTAGGATGAGAAGGTGTGGGTATTTGTTCATATTTATTAGTAAGTTTCTGATTTACTAGAATAGCAGCAAACCAAAGTTCTCTTTCCGCTTTATTAACTAATAGAGTTGGAGATTGCTTTTTAACTATAGGTATGTTTGCTTTACTTTGAGCTTTTGGTAATTTAGATTACGCAACTGTATTTTCATTAGCTCCATTTATAAATGAAAATATCATAACTTTAATTGGAGCATGCTTATTAATAGGTGCAATGGCTAAAAGTTCTCAAGTAGGGCTTCACGTTTGATTACCTCAAGCTATGGAAGGACCTACTCCTGTTTCTGCTTTAATACATGCTGCTACTATGGTTACAGCTGGAGTTTATCTACTAATGCGTTGCTCTCCTTTAATCGAATATAGTACTTTAGTATTAATATTAGCTTTATGATTGGGAGCTATTACTACTGTATTTAGTTCTTTAGTAGGATTATTCCAACAAGATATAAAAAAAGTTATAGCTTATTCTACTATGTCTCAGTTAGGTATGATGGTTATTGCTGTAGGGCTATCTTCTTATAATATTGCACTGTTTCACTTAGTTAATCATGCTTTTTACAAAGCATTGCTTTTCTTAGCAGCAGGTGCCGTAATTCATGCCGTATCAGATAATCAAGATTTTAGAAAATATGGTGGGTTAAGACCTTTTTTACCTTTAACTTATTCTGTTATGTTAATAGCTTCTCTTAGTTTAGTAGCTTTCCCTTTTATGACAGGATTCTATTCTAAAGATCTTATACTTGAATCTGCTTATGGTAAATTTTCTTTTTCTAGTATTGTTGTTTATTTTATAGCCACTATTGGAGCTATGTTTACTACACTTTACTCAGTTAAGGTATTATATTTGACTTTCTTAACTAACCCTGCTGGTCCTCTTGTTAATTATAAAAACGCACATGAAGGGGATATTTTTATGAGTTTACCTTTAATTATACTAGCAATTTTTTCTATTTTCTTCGGTTATTTAACTAAAGATATTTTCATAGGTTTGGGTTCTGGTTTTTTTACAGATAACGCTTTATTTATTCATCCTTCTCATGAAATATTGTTAGACACTGAATTTGCTGTACCTACTTTATTTAAATTATTGCCTTTATTTTTTACTTTATCTTTGACAGCAATATCTTTTATATTGCTTGAGTTTTTTCCTAAGTTACTTATCTATTTTAAATATAATAGATTTGGTTATAACTTTTTCAGTTTTTTTAATCAACGTTTTTATATAGAAATTATTTTATAACCGTTATGTAACTGACGTTGTATTAAAGTTAGGAGGACAGACTACTAAAGTATTAGATAAAGGTTCCATTGAATTAATAGGACCTTTTGGTTTAGAAAAGGGATTGTTATATGTAAGTAATAATATTGCCAGATTGGATACTGGTGTTATTACATCTTATGCTTTATATATTTTAATAGGTTTAATATTTTACCTTTTAATTCCTTATGTTAGTTTAAATAATACATTAATAGTTCTTATTTTTGGTCTAATTAATTTGTTTAATAATGAAACTTTTGGTATAAAAGGGTCTGATATTAATAGAAATTTTATTAGAAAAAATTCTAATGTGTTTACCTTTTTAACTATAAAGTCTTTTTTATATATTGTTCACTACAAAATGAAGATTTATTTCATTATTTTTTCTAATAAAATAAGAAACCATAAATCAGAATACATAGTTAATAGTTTATTTAAAGGATTAACATGGTTGTTTAAAATTATATTGTTACCTTTAAATTATCATACTTTTTTGAATTATTTTACTAGTTCAAATATTATTAAACTTACTGTTTTATTTATAGTTAGTCCATTAACGATATTATTTACACAAAATTATCTTAATATAAATTTAATGCTTAACATAAACATGTTGTTTTGTATTATAATTTTAACATCTTTATTATTTATATGTATAAATAATAAACATAAATTAATGGTTAGTGACTCTTTATCTGCATATATAATAAAAATAATTTTAGCTGCAGTGTTGATATTATGTTTATTGTTTTTGTTTTATAAAATTAATGAATTAACTAGCTTGCTAGATTGTTGTATTTTTAATTTAATAAAAAAGTTAATTAATTTATATATGAATAACGGATCAGGTTACCCTAATATGGGTAGTGGAAATAATACATGAAGTTCTACTAGTTCAGGGGGTAATCCTAATACAGGTGGTAATCCTAATCCAGGTGGTGGAAACCACCCTTGAGGTTTTCATGATTCAAACCGTGAAAACAATCAAGAAGACTCTGAGTCTTCTGTTAATAACAAAGAATCTCTCTACAGATCCTTGTTTATAAAATCAAAATTGGATTGAAAAACTCAACATATGAAAGATGACGAAAGAAGAAGATATTATAAAATGAACTTTTGAAGGAAAAAATTATTGAGAAAACTTAACCCTATTAAAGCAATGAAAAGTTGAAGAAAAAGATTATTTGAAAAAGTGGAAACGAACAAACCGACTGAAGAATTGAACAAAGAAAACGTTGAGATGAGTTCATACACAAGTTGCAAACTAAAGGAAAAGCAGATTAAAAAGTATCGGATACAGAACTATAAAATAAATTAATTGATTATGAACGTAAACTAATAATGAAAAAACTAAAAAATTATTTATACAAAATTATATGCATCTGGATTTATCATATTTCTATTTATTTTTTCACAAAAAATTTTTCTAAATTCTATGTTTTAAATATTAAATATATCATATAAGTTTTATATATTTATTTAATTAAAATATATACATAACTTAGGTTATTTAAACACTTAAAAAGATAAATTAGTGGTTAAGCTGAAATTAAATATTTTATCTTAACACTTTTTATTTTTTTATGTGGGTTTACCCTAAAGGTAAACCCAGAGGGAATATAGTTTAATGGTAAAACATAAAGCTTCAAACTTTAGGTTTTTGGTTCGAGTCCAAATGTTCTCGTTTTAATTTCAAGTTAGTTACAATAATTTTTATAACTAAACTAATTACAGGTTTATCAGTAAAATTTTGAGTAGAACTAAATAAAAAAGTAACTTATATAATAGCTATTTATGCATTTAATAAATTGTTTTCGATTAAACTTATATATTATTGAAAAAAAGTATGAATAATGATAAAATTGTGTAGTCAATATAAAGATTATCAAATAAATATATTTAATGATGTTTCCTGTTGTTATATAAGCTGTTACTAGTCACTGAAGTATAATCCATGTAAACTAAAATTGGATATTATTAAGTAAGGTGTCCATCTAAATTAATAGTAGATTTGTAGTTTAGTTGGTTATACAAAATTAAATAAATATTTGATTTATGATAAGGCAATGGGTAAATTATAGTTGAAACATAAAAAGATATATTAATAAAAAGGTAAATACATAGCAGCTAAAAAATCAAATTTAATAGTTTATTATATACCAGTGATACAAAATATTATTAGTTTTTCATCTAAATTATATAACTATTATTGCTGCGTCTACACAATTAATAAAAACACCTAGAACCAGCACAAATAAATATATATATATATATATATATTTATATATTTCTATATACGATATTTTATTACTATAAACAATTTTGAAATATAAATACATGGATTATACTAATAACATTAATTTAACTTATTCTAATTAATTAACAAAATTAACGGTACTTACTATTAATACGTATTATATTTTTATGATTATTTCAACTAGTATTTTTTTATTAATATCCAATGCCGTCACAACTAGACGAGACAAATCTATTTTATATTCTAGAATCTCCATCACAATACTTTTTTGTTGTTTCTTGCTTTGTTTAGATAGTTTTTTACTTGAAATTCCATGATAAAGGATTAGGTCTTTATTCAGGTTTGTTGCAATCTACAGCTATTACACATGTATTTCATACGTTTATTTTTTTAATTTCTGCCTTGATATTACAACTAAATAGCTTTTATCCTAGAAAATTATGAACAGAACAGTATAGTTCTATCTATAAATTGCTTTTTTTTAGATTAAAATATTTTAATAATTTTATTTTGAATAAAATGGGCTGAACAATATAGAATACTAGAATATCCTTTAATAATACTCTTTATAGTGATAGGTGGACTATTATTAATATCAAGTAGTGATTTAATTACGATTTTTTTTAGCTATAGAATTGCAAAGTTATGGGCTTTATATCTTATGTGTTGTATATAGAGACTCAGAAGGAGCAACCAGTGGAGGTCTTACATATTTTCTATTAGGGGGGTTTAAGTAGTTGTTTTATATTATTGGCTTCTGCACTTTTATATGGAAATTCTGGTAACACAGGGTTCGATGGTTTGTATGTAATTAACAGTATTACAAGTAGCTACAATAGTTTAGATTTAGAAAAAATAAGTACGTCTTTTAACAATTTATATGGATCTTACTATTTAAATTTTTCTTTAATTATAATGTCTAGTGGACTTTTGTTTAAAATAAGTGCTGCACCCTTTCATTTTTGAAGCCCTGATGTTTATGATGCAATACCTACAGTTGTAACTACATTTGTAGCTACATTTGCTAAAATATCCATATTAATATTACTTTTAGAACTAGTGCATTATACTAGTAATTTACTAGAACCTATTAAGGAGACACTACAACATAAAGATTTATTTCATAATTTTTCTTGAACTTTTACTTTATTACTTAGTAGTTTTTTATCTTTAATTGTTGGATCAGTGCTAGGTTTTAACTCAATTTAAAATAAAAAGATTATATGCTTATAGTACTATCTCACACATAGGATTTATTTTATTGGCTTTATCTGTTAATAGTATAGAATCTATACAATCATTTATATTTTATTTAATTCAATATTCTATTACTAATGCAAATGCATTCATCTTACTAATTGCTATAGGTTACTCTTTGTACTTGTATGTAGAAAAAAAAGAAAAAGAAGAAAATGGACAACAACGATCTACCGACATTGACTTAAGTCAAGAAATTTTAGATATGAAGAATTCACCTGTTCAGCTTATTAATCAATTAAAAGGATACTTTTATGTGAACCCTGTAATAGCTCTAAGTCTAGCTATTACACTTTTTTCATTTGTAGGAATACCTCCGTTAGTAGGGTTTTTTGCTAAACAGATGGTATTAAGTTCCGCATTAGATAAGGGTTATACTTTTATGGTTTTAATTGGAATATTAACCAGTGTTATTAGTGCTTATTATTATTTAGCTATAGTAAAAGAAATGTTTTTTAATAAAACAAATTACACTATAAATCCTGTTATAGAAAATACAACTATAAAGTTAGCATAGACGCTAACACATCAAGAAATAATAATAATAGTTCCGATGATATATTATTAAATATAATAATATAAAATTATCAGGTTCTATTTCAATATCAATTTCTATTTTAACTTTAATAAATATTATTTATTTATTTTTATTTCCTCAAGAGTGATTAAACATGGCTACTATAATTAGCCCTAATTTTATTCAATTGTTAAATGAGTTCTACTATATTTTTTTTATTATTTATCCCTATATTAAGTTTCATTTTATTAATAGTAAATTTTATTTTGGCTCCCCATAAGCCTTATAAAGAAAAAAAAACTCCTTTTGAATGTGGTTATCATTCATTTTATGACAAAATAGAACTCCATTTGTTATATCTTTCTTTGTTTTTGCAATACTATTCCTTATTTTTGATTTAGAGATAGTTCTTATTTACCCTTTCACTGTGAGTAGTTACGCAAATAATATATATGGCCTATCAGTAATGATAATTTTCACGTTAATAGTTACTGTAGGGTTTGTATATGAACTAGGTAAAAATGCTCTAAAGATCGAATCTAAACAAGATAAAAATGTGGCTGATAGCCAAAAAAATCGAACTATATAAACCTCTGCTTCTGAGGGGTGATTATTAGTATTTTCTTATGTAAATCCAAACTTAACAGACAACCTATAAGTTTTAAGGAATAATCTTGAAATTTTGTGTAAAACTGTGAATACTGCAGAAAATAATGTTGATGACACGGTAAATGCTATTTAATAGTTTACCAAAGTTTTATTTTGATTTAAGTGGTTGTTTATCAAATGCATTTAGCTATATCGGTTTTAGTATAGTGAAACTTATTATAAAAGAAACAATTAAACAAAAACTAAATATAAACAAAAATAAATATAAAAATTATAAATAAAATTATCCAACTATTAAGAGATAGTCCATGCCATTGGGTGACCGATGGAATGTCTTCTATAATTAATTAAATCTCTCAACTTTTTAAGTAATACTTAAAAAGTATTTAATTGATAGTAGTTAGATTAATAAAAAACAGATAGTGCTAAAATTAAGTTTATATGGTATACTTAGATTAATATTACCCTTATTACCTAAGGCTTCTATAGAATATACATTTATAGTATATCTTATAGGAGTAATCACTATATTGTATGCCAGTGTAAGTACTTTAAGAACAGTAGATATTAAAGAACTTATTGCATATTCATCTGTTTGTCATGCAGCTGTATATCTTTTAGGTGTATTTAGTAATACAATACAAGGGATAGAAGGAGGTATTACATTGGGGTTAGCTCATGGATTTGTTTCTTCTGGTTTATTTATTTGTGCAGGAGGAATTTTATATGATAGATCTCATACCAGATTGATAACATATTACAGAGGTATAGCTCAAATGATGCCTTTATTTTCTATTATGTTTTTTATACTTTCACTGGGTAATTGTGGTGTACCTTTAACTTTAAATTTCATAGGAGAGTTTATGTCCCTTTACGGAATATTCGAAAGAATGCCTTTATTAGGTGTGTTGAGTAGTAGTTCTATAGTATTAAGTGCAGCGTATACAATGTATATGTACAATAGAATAGCATTTGGAGGATCATTTTCTAAATATTTTCGTATAAATATACCTGATATAAATAAGAGAGAGTTTTTCATTCTTTTGGTTTTTAGTAATGTTTACTATAGTGTTGGGTATATATCCTGCCCCTATACTTCAAGGTTTACATTATTCAACTTCATGTTTAATATTCAATTCTCCCATATATTAAAATGTTTTTTTTACAATCCTTTAATCATATATGATTAAAGAGTAAAGAAGCGGCCATAGGTTAATGGTAGACCGTTCGTTTTCCAAACGACGTGTGTCGGTTCGAGTCCGACTGGCCGCAATAAAAAGTAACTTTCTTGTTTTTGGATAAAAATTATCGCAGGTTAAATTTTATATGTCTATCAAATATACATAAAAGAGACTTTGATTTAATAGGTAAAATATGTGACTTTTAATCATTAATACATGGGTTCGAATCCCATAGGTCTTATAAGTACAAACAGAAACAAACGACAAAGGAAAAAGTTGCTATTGGTAAAGCAAGATATTTGCTAAATATTGTGTATTACACCTGGATGTTCGAATCATCTCTTTTCCGTACACGTATATTTATACAAAGGTTCTTTAACTTAACTGGTAAAGTGCGTTCTTGATAAGGATGTTATCCAAGTTCGAGTCTTGGAGGAATCATAGAATTAATAAATAGTATCTAAATAAAAACAAAGAGAATTGGCTGAGTGGTCTATAGCGGTAAGCTTGAAACTTATTTGGTTTAAATAAACCACATCCGTTCGAATCGGATATTCTCTGTATATATTTACTTATTAAACCAAGGTTTACAACTCTTTAGTGATTAATTAAAGAGTAAAGAAGCGGCCATAGGTTAATGGTAGACCGTTCGTTTTCCAAACGACGTGTGTCGGTTCGAGTCCGACTGGCCGCAATAAAAAGTAACTTTCTTGCTTTGTCTATTAAATATACATAAAAGAGATTTTGATTTAATGGACAAAATATGTGATTTACAATCATTAAACCTAGGTTTTTCTATACTAGTTATTTTTTATAAACAAACATTTAAAAATGTTTATACACATCTGAATACAATTGTTATTACTTTGTAACTTTAAACACAATTGTAGTTTACATGCTCAAACTAGTTACAGTAATTAGTTAGTTTTATAAATTTAGAGTTACATTTATAATACACTTGCTTTATGTACCTAAAAGCAAAAAAACGGGTTAGGGCCGGGTTGGTTAGGCACCTTATTTGGGTTGAGGACTAGTTGTGTTCGAATCACAATGACCCGATTTAATAGATTTTTAATGGTAATGTTAATACATTAATATAGAATTTTTTATACATTTAAACAATGAAGTAATTAATACGATATGTAATGTATTTTTTCACCGTCTGAAAAGGACGGTGATAAGTATATAAAGGAATTATTCTGGATATATAGCTATATACATAAAGATAATATTAGGAAAATAAGTCCGATGTGATATAAAACATTAGATTTATATCCACATAGGCGTTTAGGAAATTTATTCTAAAGGATGTTTTTTAAAACACACAGTCCGTGATATCTCAGAGAAATTAAATAATAAACGAAGTGAATTGAAATATCTTAGTAACTTCAGAAAAAAGAAATCAAACGAGACTCTATTATTAGTGAGAACGAAAGTAGAAAAGCCTAAAACACATATAAAAGTGTTTAATTTAATTAAAATGGATTGTTAATCTATTTGAATATAGGGGAACCTTCCTCTAAGGCTAAATATAGTATATAAGCGATAGTGAAAGTACCGTGAGGGAATTATAAGAAAGAGTAATTTTATAAGCAGCTTTAGTGACAGTAAAAAGCAACGAAAGCGTACCTTTTGCATAATGGGTCAGCAAGTTAATATTAGATGCGAGCATACAGAAATATATGCCGAGATAAACCAATTATGAAATAATGATTAAGTATCTAAAATTAGACCCGAAGCCTAGTGATCTTACCATGATCAGGGTTATAAAAGCCCGAACAGGTAAAAAATAAGGATAAGCACTTATTAAGGCCTGAGTAGAAGTGAACCTTCTGCTAAAAACCATCAAATTGCGGGAAATCCCTAAAGCAATCTTAACTAACCTAATGTGGTAACACAATTAGGGGCGCAGGTAATGACTCGCGGTATAGTAAAATCAAGATTGATACACGAAAGTGAATGGGTAATCCGCATCCAACCTCCTATCTATTTCTAACACGAAAAAGTTAGGACACAGGTTCATCGACTATATGGTGGTTGGCGCAAGCTTAAGATATAGTCAAGCCTCAATGGAAACATTGCAGGGTAATATAGTTTTATGAACAACAATATATCTAACTGTTTTATGTTATTGTCTTATTATATTAAATCGAGTGTGACTTGATTTAATAATAACAAATTATATTATTATTAGTAAATACCCGTAGCAGCTACAAGCAAGGTACACCGTAGAAAGGTACCTGGGTCATAGGAAGGCTAGCACCCTCACCTTATGATAGAATTGAAACTATAATATTTAAAACTACTAACTGTATTTACTAATTAAACAATAAGCTACAAAAATAAACTTCTTTCTACACTTATTTAAAGCCAATTTAGCTTTATTCGCATATGGTAGATGTTATTCATCAATAGGTCCAAATATAGATAACGTTAAGCCAGTAATTACTTATGATAATGCAGATGTAGATAAACTAAATATCTTGTCTGATAATCGTAATAGATCAGGTGTATACCGTTGAACCAATAAAATAAATGGTAACGTTTACATAGGTAGTTCTATTAATATAAGTGTAAGAATGTACAGTTATTATAGTTTACGTTCTTTAGTTAGTAGTAATAGATCTATTAATAGAGCTCTTTTGAAATATGGGTTTTCTAATTTTACATTGAAAATTTTAGAGTATTGTTCTCGTGACATTGTATTAAAAAGGGAACAATATTATATAGATCTTATTAAACCTAAATATAATATTGTAGAATTAGCAGGTTCTACTTTAGGTTACAAACATACGCCATAGTCTTTAACTAAAATGAGAGATTTTGTATTAAGTGACGAAGTTAAAAAGAGAAAAGCTCTTTCTACTGTAAATGCTACAGCATCCAGAAAAATACCAATAGTGGTTATAAATACAAAAACTAATATTGAATCCAAATATACTAGTTTGACTGAAGCAGCAAAAGCTCTAGATGCAACAAAGTCTTTAATTAGTCAAGCATTACTAAGTAATAAACTTATAAAAAAAACATACCTTGTAATGAAAGGTAAAAAATCATAAAACATAAAACTATATTATCTGTTAAATGGATAGTTCATTCAAAATTTCATGAATAAACTGTTTAGGGAGAAAATTCTTAGCTTTGCCGTGACAGGCTAAAGAGAAAATCTGTATCGTTGTAAAGATATCTGAAGAATTGTGGTAAGTTGGTGAAAGATAATTCTGACTAGGATAGCTGGTTTTCCGCGAAACCTATCTAAGTAGGTAATTTAAATAGTATCATAGCAGGTACATACTCGCCTCTCTGACTAAAGCAAAAAAAAGTTTTAATTACTTAAAATTAGTATTTTGTTTTGTATACATCGGGGGATCGGAAGGTTTTATCGGTGAGAAGTCGTAATCGGAATGGCAATGATAAATTTTGAATAATCAGACATAGTATGAAAAGGTAGTATGTCTAAAGGGAAACAGCCCAAAACAAGAGTTAATAAGGTTCCAAAATTATTATTAAGTGAAAATAAGGGGGTTATTATTAAACACAATCAGGGAATAGGCTTAGAAGCGGCCACTTTTTGAAGATCTCGTAACAGAGCACTGGTTTATTTAACAACTTTGTTAAATCGTGGAAATTTTCCACTATTAATCGCACCGAAAATATAACGGATCTAAATAATATACCGACACCTTGTCCTTAATTTTTAGTATATAATATTTATATTAAGTTTATTAAATAAACTTAATATAATTCATATCATTTTTATATATACAATGTTTAAGGGGTAGCGGAACATTGGGGAAATTTTAGATTTTTTCTTAGTAAAGAAAGAGTAATTAGTCTTAGTAAAAGAAAAAATAAAAACAATT
>JARHVA010011489.1:50000-52592 GCA_037957365.1 Torreya grandis | reverse complement strand
TAGGTGAGGGATCTAGTTGGTAGTTGTAATGATTATAGGGGTTATTGTATCTATAATAATAGAATTTTTAGTTGGAATTTTAACCACCAATGTTTCCAACCTATCTTTTAAGTCCTAAAAATTCATTATTGAGCTTCTAAACCATGCATTGTATAACATCTAACTCATTTTTAGTAAACTCTTGGGGTATGCTTTGGACATTATTTACCACAGAGATCAAAACTTAGATATGATCTTGAGGTGATACTTCACCATTTACTAAATCAAGTAGACTTAAGTGTTAATTAGGTGTAACATGTCTCAATGGTATCTGGTTGGTCATTGGTACCAGTTGTGGGATTGACATGCTCTTATTAGTGTTAAATATAGGGTTAAAAGGGGAAAATTAGAAAGTATATTCATGATAGTTGATACCATTTGGTGTTAAGGATTCAACTGGTTATCTACTTTGATGGATTTAGAATATGTTAGGGGAAATTCCATGATGCTGGGGTATCTACATAACAATATTATATTCTAAGGGTCTAGATCATTTTAATACATTTTTAAGGTTAGCTATGCACCTAGTCTATAAAATGTAGTGACCTTGTTATATATATTATGGAACTTAACATTGAATGTCCTTATAATCACATTAGATTCTCTCTTAATTATAGAAAAATATTGGTATAGGATGTTGTCGTTAATGATTTTTCTAAAATAAGATAAGAAGGTATTGATACACTCCTCCCACCCTATGATGGAGTTATCTAGTAAGCTCAAGAACTAGTCATAAGAAGTGTCCATAAAAGTGAATGGAAAGAGCCTATAAACAACATCTTTATGTTTAAGATTAAGGAGCCTAAGTTTTGTATTATAAGAAGTTATATTTTCCTTGGTAGTGAATCCTCCATTGGGTGTGAATCATAAGATATACCTTTATGGGTTTATAGGTAGGGCATTAACAACTAAGAATGTTGATAGTAGACCTAGCTAACCACACCATGGGTGTGGCCATATGTATGGGTCTATTCAGATTGGTTTAGGTAGATGAATAGATGAGTTAACTGAGAATCTTAATCTTCCTCTACCAAACCTAATCCTTTTATGAAATAATAGGGGTGAGATTCATATTCGATTGAGACCAAGTTTAGATCTAGTGATCCATGCAGGGGACTCTAGGTTGTTTTGGTTTAACTATTAATATGAGTATTTCATACAAAGTGGGTGATTCCCTCCTTCTAGTGCCAATTATCTTTATTAAATTTCTAATTATGACTTTAGGATGAACATATCAAATTAGGTGCATGGAGTGATATTAGAGAAAACTTAAGGTACTTTCATCATCTCATTTTAGGATTGTTTATGGGATAATCTAGGGTATTAGTTGTAGGTATTAGGATCTATGAGATAGATAAATTGAAATAGATATCCAAGATATGTACTACTACCACCAAAGGCTCAATTCCTATTACTAATTACAAAAGATTATTTATACTAATTGGTATAATTAAATATATCTACCACTTAACCAACTTAGCTCAAAATTTCTAAATAAAATGGACCTGTTCAAATATATCAAAGAAATAACAAAATGGGAAGGAAGAGTAATTCAAGAAAGAGAGGTTTCTAGGTAAGAAAAAGAATATCAATACCAAATATCCAAACATGTTCCCAACTATAATTTTACCACTATATGCTAAGTTTATCATGAGCTTCAACTTCTGACACATAGGGAAGTAAGTATAGGTAAAGGAAAATGTGTTGGATTCTAATAACTCTTTCTAGAAATAAACACATACAAGACAATTTATAAACACACATAGGCTCATATTGATCTAAATGAAATGTAAAGATAAAAAAAATATTTATAATAACTTGTTTCCTATCCTAACTATTACATATATTTTATAAAGTCAAATATTTGATATTTGAACATTAATATCATTCATTTTTTCACCAAAAATTTGAAAACATTACTAATATAAAACACAGTGACGTAAAAATAGAAATTGTATTAATCTTTTAGTGTTTTACTACAAAATTGATGACCTTTATAATGAGATAAAAAATACAATATATAGATATGAGATGGGATCCACATCTATATATCATGAAATCCAACTCTTATCCATAATGACCTAAAATAATTAAAAACCCAATCATTACCATAACATTCCTAGAAAGGATAGAAAAGAGAGAAAGGGGACCCAAATTTATGATAAAACATGCCCCATTAGGACCACAAGGATCATCATAATAAACTTGGTGGGAGACCACTTCCTAGTTACTTTAGATCATCTTGATGATATTCCATTGCTTTTTCTACCAATTTAGACTTTTGATCAAGCTTTGGTATATTGATAGGTGGCTCCCAGAAGAACATCTCTACTTGAGTTAGTAACCTATCATGAGCTTTGAGAGGGGATTTAAATGATATCTTTACCTCATTTAATTAGCTAATGATCAGTTTTTATTATATGGATAGATATAGGATGGCACAACCTCTATCTCTATTGGCCTTACCCACCTTGTTCTTCATTTCCACTTTGAAGTGCTATAGGTGGACCCCAAATTTGTCAAGGTTAAGTAAGGTACCATTTAGGTGAAAGA
>JARHVA010011489.1:0-45000 GCA_037957365.1 Torreya grandis | reverse complement strand
ATTTAGGAAGTTTGATAATTAACTACTTGGGTATATTTTTTTGCTTAAGAGGATGCTCATATGGAACTCCAAAAACTATAATTACCCAATTGACACAAATGTATTTAACACACCCATGCACTATAAAAGTTACTATTCAAAGTGTATGTATCCAAGGTCATCTAAATAACATATTAAATACACCTATGGAAGTTATAAATAATAATATATTAACCACATGTGTGGGACTTACCTATGAAGGTAAGTCAATCTCATCATGAACTTATTGTGAGGTCCCATCAAATGCTCTAACTAATCTAGTTTAAGGATGTAAATCATGATTTTTATAATCCAAATGCATAATTAATGTCATAATACAAATTTTATCACTTGAAATATTTTAAATCATAATATTGTGTATAGGTTGGTGATAAATATATGCTTTAATTAATAACGAACGAAGATATGAGTCATCATCCTGAATCTCACTATCATTAAAAGTAATAGGTCTCTAAACCATAATATTTATATGCCATATATAATTACCAATAATCCAATAAAATGGGTGATCATAATTATATGGATGAGGATGTGCATTATATGCCATTATCACTTTTGAATATTTCTTAGAATTATATTTCAAAGGATTGTTAATTTTTTTTGCTTTTGGTGATCACTAGGTTGTGAATCTTATTCCTTTAGAGGATTATCGAATGTAAACATTTATTCATTAAATAGGTATTTTATCTAATGCTTCAAGGTAAAATATTTATTATTAAAATTCTTAGGGACTTAGTGATAGTCATAATAAGCATTCAAATCATACCATTTGGATAGAGGTCTACTCATATCAAACTCTATAAGATGAGGGAGAGATATGAGGTGACACTTCACAAACCATGAGAGTAATGAAGTGGGAGACTTGGTTAAGTGTGTAAGTTATCTCCATGATGAATTTGATAACATAATTTGATTAGGTTATGGTGATACTACATTAACCTTCATGTTTGTTTCCTTCAGGCTTAGAAGGTTTGACCTTATAACTTAGTTTGATAGTAAACTTGGTATTGGATGTAGATGCAGTTAGTGTGTTTGATACATACTTAATCTTATTCAATTAAATAATATTCATTTCATGGTCCTAAACAATGTTGCATAAGTCATCAAAATATTTTAACTTTTTTAATACAATGGACTCATGTAAAGGAGTAAGAAATTTTTTCTTAAAAACATCTTGAAGATCTTCATTTTCCATAGTATTTATCATTTTATCCAATATTGTATTTTACCTTAAGACTTACTCATTAATAGGTTTATCAATTCCTTATTTGATCTTCAAAACTTGGGAACATGAAACCTTTTTGTAATGTTAATAGAGAAGTTTGATAAAAATTATCTACATGAGGTTTGAATGCTTTTACTAATTGAATAGGTAAATCATATAATAACCTCAAATCACAATTCTTGTAGTTCATTAGAAATAGTTTGGTCAAAAGTTTATCATTGGAGGCATAATCAAGGTATGCCACAAATAAATATTGAAGATGTTATTTAGGATCGCCCTTGTCATCATCAAATGTTGACTTAGGTGAAGTAAAACTAATTGGTAAGGGATGTAAAGATATCTCTGGTGCAAGAGTATTACATAACACCTCTTGTGTATCAATAACATAAAGTGATTTTCATTGATTTTTTTCAATATTTATAACTTTAGTTTGATTTTTTTTTTATAATTTAGACAAGATCTTTCACCTCTTGGTATTTTAGGTTAGATATTTGAGAAGTTACCAAAGGAGGTGTACCTATAGGTTGGTTATATATAGGCATTGAAACTAGAAAATAGGTTGAAGAATTTTGGTGTCCCATGTAAGATGTGGAAATAGTATTTTTATGGAACAAAGTTGAAATACAATCCTATGCCCCCATTATAAGTATGTATTTATAATGTACTCAAGGGGATGATTGTTGGTATTTTGGGGATGACCCATAGATCTAATAACATGATCAATAGATGAACCTATTTATGCATCTAAGCTTTTTGATTTTTTAGTTTCTAATATGGTTCTTAATATTTCACAAGATAGTTAATACTTTATTGTATGTGTTCACAAAATAATTATATTACTTGCACTTTCTCAAGATCTATTTACTCATTTTCATCGATTTCATTAGAATCATGGTTTTTATTATCAATATCTTGTTCTATGATAACCTTATCAATATGTTTTTCATTCTCAATATTTATATCATCATAGACCATATAATTAGGCCCTTCATTAGTTTAAGACATATTAGGTTGCAGGAGAGGAATCTCAATGTGTTCAACAAGCACACCTCCAAATCTAGGGCTACACCTAGGTTGTATGCAAGATAATATTAGTATGAAATGAAAAAGTATAGTAATATCAAATCATAACTGACTAAAAATCCTAGGAATTAAAAAAAAAACTACATTCATATATATCAAATTCACCAAATATTTAACCTTAAAATATAGATTAGGGAATATAGGGTTAATATGATAGAGATATCCTAAGGTACAAGGGTGGTAAACTATCTCTATAATAGGCCAATTAATTTCAAAAAAAATTAGATAAAACATGTAATGAATTTATTATGCTAAGATAGGCTAAAAATGGAAAGTACAACTATGGTATATATTAAAATGATAATGAAAATAAGACAATTAGCTAGTTTTGATGCTAATACATATATGAATCTAAGATAGTTATAAATTAGACTAAATATAAATTATAGATCAATCGCCAAATTCTAAAAATTATACCTTTATAACCATAGACATTTTCATCAACCTTAGATAGTTACATCATCACTTTTGTCTAGATCAGATGCAAGTGTATAGTATGGAATACTTGCTGAAATTGTATGTGATCACCTAGAAGCTTTTGTGTTCTGTGTCACTTTCACTCTGGTATATTTAGATTTGGATCATGGACTATCACTCTTTGTCAACTAAAAAAAACCCTAGTTCTTCATATTCATAGTGGTTATGGTAAAATGGGTTAGTTTGCACATAGTGTCAAGATTCCCCAAATAACCCTCTATCAATGAGAATTGATTACATAACCAATACTTTGAAGAAGGCCTTAGACTTATGTAGTTTTCCCCTACATGTTGGCTTGTGTGTGAATCATGTAATGTGTGATAAGAAAGTATAAGAGTGACCTATTCTGTATCTTATGAATGTGACTTATAGGATATTCCTTCAATATCTTTGACATATAGATCTATTGTCCTTATGACTTTTATAGAAATAGGAGAAAATAGGGAAAGTTTGATCACTTGAGTGCTTAATTTAGTGCTTTTAATAAGTTTTCTTATGATTAGGTTAGAAGTTGCTAATTATATGCTAGGTGAATAATGAATGAGGATTGATCCTACATTTAAACCAATCCCTTTTGAGAATATCTTGTAGTAAAGAACTTGGGATGACCATAGGAATATGTTTCATTTATAAATTAGATGAACTTAAGGCACAAGACACTTGTATTGGGATATGACACTTATATTAATGTAGGGGTTTCATTTAGATGCAAGTGTTTATAATTCTATAAAAATAACATTTGCAAAACTTGTAGAGATAGATGGTAAACATGTTTACAACATCATAAGAAAGAGAAAACATCTGAGTCATTAGATAACATTGGCCAGACTAATACATAATAAATAAGTATGTAGAGATAATGTATTAGAGTATTTAAGTATAAGTAAAGGTATATAACTAAGAGGACCAACCAAGGTTTATATTTTCCAAGTGTATAAGACTAAGGTGCTATATAATTCAAAAATAGTGTTTATGATTATAAAGACTAGTTCCTCAAAAATATTTTCCTCCCCCATGGAAGTATTCTTCTTTATGAGAGAGAAGATATATTGATATGTTATTCAAATAATAGGGTCCCCATACTGAATGAAGTTCTAAAGAAACACCCTATTCATCCTACCTTATCCCTAATTTAAATATAGTTTAATTTCAAGGTCGTATTGGTAGACCATATCAAGCTTTTATGCTCTTAAATATTTCATGGGGCCCATCTCTCATTGACTTTTCATTGTTCAAATGGGAAGCCTAGTGGAATAATTGAGACCTTAATTGGGCATGGGTCAAAAAATAATTGGGGGCCAATTACACCTAGTTGTTATGTATTTAGTCTGGAAGAGAAAAATGGCTAATTAAATCTAAGTCTTAAGGATCTTGGTGTGTGAGAGAGAGGCCCATAATGGTGATGTTGGTGTAACTAGAGGCTATGGGGGTAATCACGGGGAAATTATCCTTGGCCACTTAGTAGGTTTATACATAGGGATCACATGTGGTACTATTGAACTTGAAGGGTCTATTCAAAATGGAGATTGTGGAGGTATTACAATTACTACTAGATTTTTTGAAGAACTGGAAGTTGTGGGAGTATAGGAAACTAGGGTATTCATAGTCATAAATGATGTTGAGTAAATTATATCACTAAGAGGGAATGTGCCAACCTATGGGGCTAGCCTAGGAATAATTGATGGGGATAAAAAAGTTAGTGTAGTTAAACTAGGCCAAAAATAAGGTTGCAAGGTAAATTAGGGAATCAAAAAGATTGGAACACCAAAACTTGTATTATATATTAAGCCAATGAGAACCTAGGCACTTACAAGGGATGAAATATGAAGATTCATAAGAGTGAGAGGCTAGAACTATGTTTGGAAAATAGGAAAAAAAAATGTAGTTGAAGACAATGGAGAAGGGGAAACCAAGGTACTCAATAGGGATGTTATGAAAGGGATCATGACAGGGGCAGGATAAACATGGGCTTGATATAAAATCAAATAGATTATGCAAACATAAAACTAAACATAGGGAGTTTTAATAATAAAATATACTCATACTATTTAATATTTCATTCCACATATTACAATTTGAATGTTTACACATATATAGGAATGTGTCTCCTATAAATAAGGAAATTCATCTAACCAATGCATCTCTACAAATATCTCAACCTCCTAGAATATCTCACAAGCACATTTCTATGTAATATGTTCTAACCACTCACTAATAATAAAAAAATATATATTTGCTTACTCATTTGAGCACTAACACATGAATTTTATAACATTACCTGCTTAGTGTGAATATGGGGAAAAAATCACATGCAATAGAAGATATTGTTTGAAAACTCTCTCTAACTAGGTACTACTCCAATAAATGTGATTCTAGAGTTTAATTACTTGGTTCTTAGACCATATTCTAGAACCAAAATTTTGAATTATTAAGACTCAAAAACCTTGGAATAATCCACATTGATCATACCTCAAATTCCTACTTTTTCCATTAAGAATCAAGATTATTTTACAATATGACATTTTCACAAATGTTATTGTAGAGGTTTATTTATCACACCACACAAAGCAAAAAAAAATAACCATATATGCCACCGGTTTATAATGTGGGATTGTTGTTGGTGACTAACAAGAGGATGACGAATGTCTTCTAGCCTCCATTTACTTCATCCTCCTTTTTTTTGATACTTACTCATAAAATTTGAATTTGAGGCTAAATTTCAGAATTTTACCCCCCAAGATGGATGTTGGTACAATTGATAATGCATCCAATTAAAATATATATATTTTTTTAAATTTTTGACTCTTTTACAATGAGACATTTTAACAACACTATTCACATATGACTAATAACTAAAAATATATATGACCTTATTTTTTTATAAAATATGTATGTATGTTTATCATGGACCAAATAAAAAACTCAAAACTATAATAACCCTTATGACACAAAATGACATATATTAAAATAACTCTAACTAGATACAAAATCATTTATAACACATGGATTTACTCTAAATTACTACGTACAATCATTACTTTATAAAAATATTGAATCCTAAATGACTTTATTAAAAAAATAATCTAAATCACATAGACTACAAACTATACCTAAAATAACTTTATACTTTAATTTTGAGACTACTACATAAAAAATATATAAAAGGACTCTAAAAATATTTAAACACTAAAACACATATAGACCAATAATAACTAAACCAAAATGATAATTTGAAATCATTAAATATTTAAATAATTATACACTATTAACCAACCAATTTAAAATAAAACACAAAAATTTAATCTTTAAGACCAAAACTAAATACCTAAAACCAATGTGTTTTTTGCCATCGATTGAATATATGCTAGTTAGTGATATAGCAATCTTAAAGATGGCTTGGGATATGATGTAGATGACAAGGATGTAATGTGTATTTAATGTTTTCACCAAATATTTCACCCTAGAAGAGGGTGTTCAATATTATTCTATATTTGGGAAACATGAGAACACTTATAGGTATGTGGGTGTACCTATGGTCTAAGTGAGCCCCTAGATTTAAGGGTTAGCTCCCTGAATGTGTCTTGGAATGCTCACACCTATGATAAAAAATTTCTTATGGGTAAAAGAGTTATAGGTTTCATGAAATTAACCTATTATAGGGGGTGATACACTAATATTATTTGAATATGACCATCATACTTTACTACACTAAGAAATAAGGCATATAAACTAACTTCCAAGTCATATGGATTCTAATATGAGTATTTTAATGTAGAGGTGTGAAGTGTAAATAAACACAAGTAAAATGAAATAGATTTTGTATTTCACACTCCAAGGATATTAATACACTTGAAATATGCCTAAAACACTTGAATACACTCTACATGACTTGTTAGAATAAGAACTCATGCACAAATAAGGAATGATAAGGGAATAAAGGATAGATAGTTATCACTTTGCATCACCACACAACACTTGCACACTTATAAAATTATTCATCATCTTAAAATTATATTTTCATTAATTTTAAAATGAAAATTATTAAATCATTCTAGTAGGGCTTCCCCATACATGGAGTGGAATATGATTAAAAAGGCCAAAATGAAAGCTACTTATAGCATTTGAGAGAGAAGTGGGAAAAACTAAGTCCAAAGATCACTTGGAAAATTTTCATGCTGAGAGGAGGATTTAAGTGTGTATAATAATGATGTAAGAGATATACCATGCAAGGTTTGATAGGAAAAATGCCTCTCTAAACTATGCAACTCATGAAATGTGGCATGAAAATGCTCTTTTATATAATAAAATTACATTCATCATTCCCCCCTTTTGAAATATCCAAAAATTAAATAGGGATATATATCATGATTTAAATAAGGGTTATGGCTTATAAACATTCTCTTCCAAGTAGTGGATGCATTCCTAATCATTTGTATTCCTCTAAAAGTGAGCCATCACTACTTGTAGTCAAAAAAACTCCTTTTTAGTCATCCCTCACACTTGGCCTCAAAATTGGCTTTATTTTTACATGAAAATACATAAAAATGAGTGAATGACACTTATAAACACCCTCCATATACTTAAAATCTTTAGGTGCACCTTAAATAGGCTCCCACTTGAATTTCTCACACTTTTCACCATCTTGCTCACTTTGCCAATTTTACTGGCTGAGATGAAGCTACTTGAAAGAAATATTAGGATACTTTTTGAAGCATGAAACAGTCATAGTGAGTTATAATAAGTTATAATCTCACTCCCAAAGTTTATTTCACCTCTTGAAAGTCCTTTAAAACTACACAATGCATAAAATAGTCAAAGAAATCAATTTTATACCTTATTTATACAAATACGGAATGCCTCAAGTATATGGAAATGATATATGGAAAGTCTTGTATAGGATAAAATAATTTAAAAATTAATTATAGTTCATTTGGATACATCTCCTTCCTTGTTTTACCAATCAGGTCTAGAACTAGGGTTTGTGAGGGTTTTAGGCTCATTCTACTCTTAATATTTATTCATAGAGATGCAACATTAGAAATACAAAAAAAATACAAAAGGAAAATTATTAAGAGCCATTTTAACCTTTAAAAACACCTTATATCTCTATGCACAACCTTAGAGTATATGTGAGCATCTAAAGTTGCCTTATCGAGCTTAATTCCTCATTTCCTGTTGGCTTGAATTAGTCTTGAGTCAAAGTGAGGGTTTTTGTGATCTCCCATAAATTAAAAAAGTTTTTGCACATCTGTAGTGACCCTATAAACATGATATAATCCATTTTAATTATCTCCTATCATTATAATTGAAATTGAGCTCCTATTTCGGTTATAGGCCTAACCATGCCTAACCATGCCCATTAACAACTTTGAGGGTCTAGAATATGATGTTGATCTTATTAATTTTGTGATATTTTTATCATGTTTTCCTAGGTTTCATCCAAATTTACACACCTATTTTTAATTCCTGATCAGCCCTCATCTCATCCTCTTATCTTTCTTTCTCAAAACTATAGGGTTTATGCACAAAGGGAGTGCCCTCTATCTAAGACAAAATAGAGTGAATTTACCCTATTTTCTCATACAAAATTAAGGTTATAGGAGTTTATAAATGTTATTGAGACATTTTTTACTAATTTTTATCCCTTGGTATTATCATTAAACCCTCTAATTCTATCAAAATCCATGACAAACCCCTAGGAAGGCAGACTATGCATATGATTTACATTCTAAACTATTTATTATATCATTAGGGTCCTTTGTTTGATTTTTACCCACCATGAGAGTATATAAATGTTTTTATCCTTGTATTGGAGTCTATTTTAATCATTTAAATCATCATCCTTCCCTTAAACTATGTTTTTTTCACACCTTGCTTTGATTAACCTAGACTAAGGTCATATGACTATGACTGTGTTCCTCTTCCCTGTAAGTGATCCCTACATGTTTAAGATTAAATAAAATGTATAAGAACATAATTAGATTCCCATAAGGTAATTTTATATTTGTTTTTTACCTATTTGTCTCATCCTTATGTACTCTTTACACTTATAACCACAAACTTGTTCACTATTTATCATAGTCAAATGTAGTTAGCTTTATTTGGGCAAGTAGGATCCTATAGGTGTAAATTTTACTTGCAATATAATTAAAATCATCTTGGGATCATATTAGTTATTTATAATCACCTTTTATCAACCAAATTTGATGATTTCATGCTCAAGTCCCTCTCATGGATGAAGTAGGAGGCAATTGTCAATTGTAGGCAGATGCTTTCAAAAGAAGGGACACCTATAGGTGTGTATGGGATCAAAATTTAGTATATCATCATTTTTAAATGATATTTAGATCATGATTGATCTATTAAACCATTTATAACAATTCAATCATGGTGGCATGGTATAATACTACCAACTTTGGTGAATAGGTCTCTTTATAGCTCAAATCCTATAGATGATAATGAAGGAATTCAGTGTTCAAATGGACAACTTTTAGGCCCCCAACTACTACCTTCCATTATTTAAATGCTCCACTCCTTATACAAGTTTTTTCTCATATGTGGAGGCTACAAATAATGTACATTTAGTTACCTTTAAAGTCTTTGTAACCCTATTATAGGATATCAAAAAAATGACCAGGTGTTCTATTTTGCATGTTTTAGGGATTTGATCCCTAAATATAGTTATCTCATCTTTTGAAGGTAGTCACCCACCTTATTTACTAGTATATGACTCCCAAAATGGTTTTAAAGATTCCTAAAACTCTCTTTAACCTTATGAAGGCTTATAACATGTTAAATCTCTTCTAAAAACATCCTCATACCTCTCTATAGGCCTATAGATGTTCACACAAAAGTGTATAGGGTAGTGACTAAAAACCTAAAGTATTGTGTATATCACATGACCTTGTGCATGGATATAAATGAAAATTAATTAAATTAAAACCTAATGAAGGTCTTAGATAATTTATAAAATATTTATACAAACAACTCAATCATCTGTGTATGGTTACTTGTAGGTGGGCATTTTAAGTGTAGGTAGTGAGTGTGGAGAAACATAAAACATGTGTACAATGTATGAACCTTCAATAATTTGTCTATTCCCTCAACATATTTACATGAAATTACAAAATTTAAATGCTTAAAACAATATAAATTACCCTTTTTACAATGTGACATATTTCTAAGAGATGCCTATAGATGTACATCTTGAGTTGTATGCAGGCAATGAGAAGAATTAGAGTAATGTTCATAGTGAATGGTCTCATGAAAAAACTTGGAATCCTTACCAATTATTCAAATGGACATTTATAACTATCAAAATGTTGAAACAAGTCTCAAAAACTCTATTCCAATGTGATATCTTTCTTGTAGGCATCATTGTAGTGGCATGCCAATGGTAGAAGACTGTGTCAGTGACTGAGTTAACTATCACAGTATCTCTTTATCATTTGAAAGCTAATTTCACTATCTCATGTTTTTAAAATATGTATCACATATTTTAAACCTTCATCATACTTATTTGGATGTTCTCATAGCCTTCACAAATCATGACTGAGAGTGAGAAGGACCTAGGAGTTGACTGTGCATTCCAAGACTGAATATTTGAACAAAGTATGGTGTTGTGAGAGAAAAAATGGAATGTAGGTCGTAATTATGTAATTTAAACATGTAAAATATCATATAACATTAAAATTAATCCCTTGTAGATAATAAAACTTTCTACAAGTAGTGAACTTGACTATCATTCCACTTGTAACATTAACTTGAAAATTGAACTAATTAGCCCATGAGATATTTTACAAACATGAAAATAAGACTAGAAAGAATGAAAGGAGAGATAGAAAATCATTTTCAATACATATCACTAATTAGATTGTGTGAAATCATCCAAACAAGAGTAAAACCTATAGGGTATGGGAAATAGTGAGCAAAAAACCATAGTCAACTTGTTAGAGATGATTATTAAAGAAAATTTGACTAATATTAAAAATATTTTTATAAAAATTTATCTCTATAATTTTAATATCATCTCCCAAAGGTGTTTGACCTAAAACTTCTCCAACTAGTCATACCAAGCACAAACATGATGATTGGTTATGTGTGTCTAGAAGGGAGAAGAAGGGAAAAATTATTTTTGGACCCATTTTATCAATTCCAAATTATGTAAATAATTTATATGAATTTTATGAATTTTAAGAGTCATTTGACAACTTTCTCCCATGTGTTACACTCTCTTATGGTCCGTATAAGTGCCAAAATCTTCCTTTTTCAGTTGATTTCCTAATTTTTAGCTAGATAACCTAGAATTTTCAGATTAATTGAAATTATTGATGGTTAATCTGACCTTTTATATGTTTTAAATAAAAATAGGACACTTATGCACCTTGGAAACCATGCCACTTGCATTTATGACCCCTAAGTGACTCAAAATGACATATAAACTAATTAGACCATGACCAAGGCTAAAATAGAATTATA
The DNA here is from genome assembly GCA_037957365.1 of Torreya grandis. Classification (NCBI taxonomy): domain Eukaryota; kingdom Viridiplantae; phylum Streptophyta; class Pinopsida; order Cupressales; family Taxaceae; genus Torreya; species Torreya grandis. The sequence continues at coordinate 33,698 of JARHVA010011489.1, read as the reverse complement.
TTACATAAAATAGACTATAAAACACCCTATGAAAAAATATTATACCCATATATAAGTTTTTTACTATAGGGGGTTGACCCATTTTAACTTACGGTAAAAAAGATCAACATATTTGGCAATTTCCCAAGGGTGGTATGTTTGCTATGCTATGACCCGTTGCATAATCCTATAAATTGGGATATGGAGTGATATTTACATAGGTTTTAAACACACTTTTCCTTTGAAAACACACAAAACATAATTAAAGACACACAAAATAATTCAAACTCAAAAACAACACACATGTGTTCACTAGAACACTTATGGAACATAACACAACTAACTAAAACAACTAATTCAAACAATAACTAACCTAAGATGAACACTTCCTCCAGGATCAAAGGGGAATTTTGAAACTTTTATTTCTTCTTGAGATGAATAATTGAGTGAGACAAGTATCCTTTTAACCTTTGTCATTGATACCTCCATTTTATTCATAGTGTTTGCCAACTTCATTGGCATGGTGTTCAATGAGAATTGAGTAGCTCCAAATAGGCTAGCTATGGAAATAAACTCTTATTTAGTTCAAATAACCTCAAGTTTACTATATGGATATTCAACTATGACCTAAAATGGTGGTTAAACATGACTTACCTTATTGATTTCCGTAGTGCTCTCAATAAGATTGGGTTTCTTTTTAGCTACAAGTTCTTCAAGCTCATCAAGGAGCTCTCCATATTATACCCAATATTGGTCATTGTCCTCCATCGAAGACTCTATCTTCACCTTGTCATGTACTTGAAACTAAACTTGGCAAAGCTCTTTAAGCTCTTGAAATATCTTCATTTGCAACTGCCAATCATCTTTGTCATCTTTGTCATCTAGAACCACTACCTCTTCAATATTATCTTCTTGATGTATGAAGTCATCAAGGTGATGTTATTCATGAAATAATGCATCGAAGGGTGACTCAAAATCAAATGGAGGTATTTATTCATATCCAAGATCTATGTCTACTACCTTGGTCTCATGAGACTCCTTTAGGACCTCAACTTCTTAACAAGTAACTTGACCTTCATCCTTGATATCACACTCCACTTCATGCTTCAGATCATTATCCACTACTTCATGATCAGACATGGAGTCTTCTTGAAATGCCTCTTTCTTCAACTCTTGGCCATATTCTTCATGGAAATTTGCAAAAGAGTCTTCAATATATTTCTCTTCAGTCAAGAAGGTAGGGTTTCCCTTTCGTTCAACAAAGGAGGTCCCTATGTGATTTCTTCCTCATTGTCACTTATGACATCTTCTTGATTAGTTGTGACTTGGGCTCTTTCCTATTCATTTTCTTCCCTCAAAATGGTCTCTTCCTCAAGAAAGGTTGAGGTGTAAGTTTGATGGATGAGATCATGTGAAGGAGCTTGAATATGAAGTGTAGTGGAAGGTTGATGAGTTGGAGAGGGAATGTGGGATGGAGGAGAGGGCTTGTGAGTGGATTTAAGAAAGATGAATGCATTAGTAATTTCATAGTTAAGTGAATTCTTGGGCTGCTAAGAAGGAGAAACACCTTCATAAGTAGTAATTGCATCTTGTCAATAACTTTCTTAAAACTCTTTAATAGTAGCATGTTCATTTTTTAGCTCTTTATCATCCCATATATTTATCTTATCAATAGAGAATTGAAGGCACTTCTTTTCCAAGTCCATTTGTACTTTTATCTCCCATTTAATTTCATCTTTAAACACCTCTCATTCACTCATCCATTTTTGGATAAAACTTATTAACCATTCCATGAGATAGTTAGGAATCACATCAAACTCATCATCCCATGTTCTCATATTGTCATCATTATCTATCAGCATTGGTAAGAGTTTCAAGAAGGATTAGACATGAGGTGGGTTTGATGGAGGAGGATAAGGTTAATGACGGGTATCAAGACCAGATCTAACTTTTTACATTTTACCTTGTAGGAATCCACATCTTGCCTTGTAATACCTTTATGTACAATTCATGTAAACATCTAATTCCTCATAGCAAGACTCATATGAGTACTCTTGAGGTTCATACACATCAGTATGGTTTTTAAGAATCCTATTGGGATTTATAGGAAGTCATTTATTAATAGGTTCCTTATAGAGAGGGAAATGGAGGAATATAGGGCTGCCATGGCTCATAGGATTTATAGCCATTTTGATAGGACTATTGAGGAGTGAAATATGGTTCATAGCAAGGCTGATAAGGAGGTTTATGGTATGGGTATTCACCATAGATGATCATGTCAACCTAATATGTCAAATTAAACATAATAAATAATCAAAAAATTTAATTATATATACCTAGGATAATTACAACCAAAAGTTATCATTCAAAGTCTCCATTGGTGCTAGCTTACTTGCTTCCAAAAGCTGATAGAGGAAATACACACCAACAATATTTCCAATCTCTTGGACCTTGGTCCCACTAGGCATGAAATAACTATTTTCACAAAATATTTCACCATAGAATAGGGTGTTCAAGCCTCTTATAGATTTGGGTAACATGGGAACACTTCCAGGTATGTGGGTGTACCTATGGTGAAAGTGAGCCTCTAGATTTAGGGGCTAGCTTCTTGAATGTGTCTTGAAAATATCAAACCTATGATTATTAATTTATTATGGAGAAAATAGTTATAAGTTTTATGAAATTAACCTATTATAAGGGGTGATACTCCAATTTTTTTCCATATAACCATCATACTTTCCTACACTAAGAAATAAGGCATACAAACTAACTTCCAAGTACTATGGATTCAAACATGAGTATTTCAATGTAGAGGTGTGATGTGTGAAGAAACACAAGGATAATAAAGTAGAGGATATATTGAACAATCCAATTATAATAATACACTTGAAATATTACTAACACACTTGACAATACTCTACATGACTTGTTATAATAAGAACTCTTACACAGACATGGAAGGAAAAGGGAAGAAAGGATATATAGTTATCACTTTGCATCACCATACATAACTTACACACTTAAAAAATTATTCATAAACTTGAAATCATATTTTAATTAATTTTAAAAGGCAAAATATGACATCATTATAGTAGGGCTTCCTCATACATGGAGTGGATTCTCATTACAAAGGCCAAAATGGAAATTACTTATATCATTTGAGAGAGAAGTGGGGGAAAAATAAGTCCAAAGGTAACTTGGAAACTTTGCATACTGAGAGGAAGAGTTAAATTTGTATAATAATTAAGTAGGAGATAGGTCATGCAAGGTCTAATAGGATAAATGAATCTCCAGACTATGCAACTCATGAAATGTGGCATGAAACTACTAATTCTACATAAGAAAACTACATACATCATTTCCCCATTTTGGAACATCCAAAAACTAACTAGGGATATATCTCATGATATATCTAAGGGGGAGGGGTTATATACATGATCTTCCATGCATTGGATACATTCCTAATCATCTAGATTATTATTAAAGTGAACCATCACTACCTTTAATCAAAGAAACTCCTTTTTCAATCACCCCTCACACTTAGGATTAAAATTAACTTAAATTTTCCATGAAAATCCATAAAATGGAGTGATTTAAACTTATAATGACCCTCCATGTCCTTATATTGTGTAGGTGTGTTGGTTGAATATTTTGTCGATCAGCGTACTAATAAACAAAATAGGTCTGATTAGCTAAAGTAGGAAGATTAGTCATCCAAATGTGTAGATTTACCACATCAAAAGGGGACTAGTCTCTCCTCTCATCAAGGGGAGCTTCCCTATATATATATATATATATATATATATATATATATAAATAGAAAATAATACTCAAGGGTAGGACAAACCATCCATCTCTCTTTATTCATAGATGATGTATAAAAATCATAGGAGAAACTCAAGGAAAATGACAGAAAACACTCCTCTTCTTTCAGAAGTACTATTCAACAAGCCACAAGAATACTCTAGGTAGTAACAACAAAATGTAGCAAAAGATGTAATAACTAGAAAATTGAGATGCAGCACAAAGTTTCAACCTAAATCACTCAAGAGTAAGATATGAAGGACAATGAGGGCACAAAGTCTTCCCAAAGTCCTTTACATAGAAATGAAAATAAGAAACACTGAAAGGCAATTATGGGGGCACAAAGTCTCTCCATAGTTGACTCTTCAAGACACATTTTTGACTAATTTCAATAATCATGCTTGTTGAATTAAAGGAACAGAAAATAAATCAAGGAAAAATACATAAGAACAATTTCCTCAACAACAAATATATCACAACACAAAGTCTGAAAAGTCACTTGCTTTCTTATTCCAGTAACAAAATATGATCAACAAACTAAGCTCAAAGTCTCAAAAGTGCCTTTCAATTTGGGCAGAGTTTCATTTCTAATTATCCAAAAAAGAGATAATTTACAATAGAAGAGAGTCCCTTATATAGCCACTTCAAGGACTCAAGAATAGTAACACATCATGTTGCATTGGAATCTGTTAAGAAGACAGGCTGGAACTTAGGGGAATTTTACCCATTTGATTTTATCAATGCAGGGAAATAAGTCATGCTTATTGAAATTTTGTAACTTTTAATGTCCACATGGCGATCTGATCTTACCTTTATCATTCCTCCTTTTTTGGTTAATTGAATCAGGTCCTGGATTCAATTTGTTGTTCTTTTCTTTCCTCGCTTTTTGCTGGTCTTGGCCTTGAAGTCTATGAATGCATTCTAGTCTGTAGGTTCAAAGGATCAACAATTATTTTATTGTCTTGAATTTGACATTCACGCACCCATCACTATGTTTTCAATGGTTAGTTCACTATGTTGAATTTGACATCTTCCCGTGTGTCACCCCTTGGTCCTCTTTCGACTCTCTATTTGGCATTTTTTTGGATTGGACTTGCCCTTTCAGGCCTTAAGAAATGATCCCTGAATGGCCTTAAGGATTCTTGTTTTACATCCTTCCCAAAGGGAAGGTGACCTTTTGGCTTTAGGAAGTGCCCTTTAAGCTGGCAGCTAAGAGTTCCCCACAAGGGCACCTGCCCTTCAGGGTCCTTCGGTGGCCCTTCACAAATTCCCATGGATAATTCCCTTGGGTACTTTTCTCAGGCTTTTCCCCAGGAAAATTCCCATAGACAATTCCCATAGACAAATTGTCTGCAAAAATTTCCCATGGACAAAAAGTCCGTGGAAATTATTCCATTTGCCAATATGCAAATTCCTTCAAGTTTCTTGCCTCTGTGACTTCTTAAAATTCTTTCAAACTTTTTGTCTGAAAGAATTGTGCCTTAGACTTGCCTTAGTCTTTTTGAAAATGACCCTTCCAAAGGGTATTTTTATTGACCAAATGCCCTTCGCAAGGGCACTTGTCCTTCGGGAGGCCCTTTAAACTTTGGAAATGAACCAATTGTTGAACCGTTCCATTGAACCAAGGCTTTAAACTAATTTTTGAACCTAGGCTTTGAACCAAAACGGTTCAAGCCAATAAACCCTTTGTTTGAACCAACCATTGAACCTCTTCGTTAAACCATTCAGTTGAACCAAAATGGTTCAAGCCAATGGTTCAATTGAATGAACCAAGCTGATGAAACGCTTCATTAAACCAAGATCTTGAACCTCTTCATTGAACCAATCGATTGAACCAAGCTTTAAACCAAAATGGTTCAAGCCGATGGTTCAATTGAATGAACCAAAGTGATGAACTAACTGTTGAACCAAGTGAATAAACTGAGTAAACTGAAAGCATTGAACTAATTGAACCTTGAACTCATTGAACCTTTGAACCAAAGTTATTTAATGGTTTAATGGTTCAATGGTTCAAGCCTCTTTTGCTTGAATGCTTGCCAGTAGATATTTTTTATTGAACCAAGGCACTGAACCAATCCTGAAAATGACCAAGCGTTAGCAACTAATTTTTTTAGTTGAGCCCACCTATAGAAGCCGTGAAGCCCATTGAACTTGTATAAATGAAACTACTTGCAGAGTCTATAGAAATCAATTCTATAGAAATCAACTTGTAAATCACATTGAAATTGGTCTGCAAAGTCCATAGATTTAAGCCTATAGAGTCCGTAGATTTCTAAAAAGCTTGAAAAATGAGGAATTTGAATGCCCAAGACAAATTTTAAAAAGGGAAGAGACAATTTTGATTTGTAAGACCAAAATAGTTCAAATGTTGTCCCAAAAATGAGTGATATTTTTGGGGGACAACAGTTGGCTCCAGTTGGGGAACTTTTGTCAATTGCAAAAAGAATTGAAAGGAGTGGAATCTAGAAAATCCAGTGTCTTCATGTGTACCATTGGGTTATGGAGTCATGCTACCGAAAAATGAAAGGCATCAAAAATGGAAACAAACAAAATAAAAAAAATTAAAAACTATACAAATGTACATATATACAGATGGAATGATCTGACACTTCAAGAGTTGAAATGTTTTAGATGCTACCCATTATGGGGCAGAGAAAAGAGTGTGCCATCTTGATATTTCAATAGAAAGCTATTTTCACCAATGTGCTGATGAATTATAAATGGGCCTCTCCAAAGGGAGTCAAACTTTCCATGCATCCCCTTTAGTTCTCTCCTTTTTTCCCACAACAGGACTTGATCCCCAATCTAGAAATCACAATTTCTACCCTTATGATCAAAGAGTTTCTTTACCAGAATTTGATGAACAACAATTCTATCCACCACCATGGTTCTCTATTCCTCTAGCTCAGCCAAGCACATGATTCTTTTGTCAACAGAACTTTCATATGTGTAATCTTCAATTGCCTTTGCCAATTTCAAGGCTGGCAATTCTAAGGTGATTGGTATCTCAGCATTGATACCATAAATAAGTTGAAAAGGAGACATACAAATTTCCCTCTTTGGTGTGATTCTATCTACCCACAGAGCATCAACCAATGCTTTATGCCATGTTCTTTGATTGTCATCTACTAGCTTCTTGATAATAGTTACCAGATTCTTATTACTGGATTTAGCTTGTCCATTCCCTTGTAAAAAATAATCAAAAGAGTGAGAGAGTGTAATTTCATAATGGAAATATAATTGTGTAATCTCCTCAGAGGTGAAACAAACTACATTATCAGTAACAATTTTTATGGGAACTCCAAACTTGGAAATGATATTCTCTTTGAGGAAGTTGCATACAACTTCTGAAGTAGCATGCTTAGTTGGGATTGCTTCTACCCACTTGGTGAAATAGTCAATTGATGTAAGGACATAATCATGTCTAACACTTGAAGATAGGTTTATATTCCCCATAAAATCAAGTCCCCATTACTAGAAAGGTTCTTCTATGATCACTGGCTTGAGAGGCATAGTAGCTAACTTGGGTCTTCCAACAAATTGTTGATAGAGTTCACATTTTCTCACCCACTTATGTGCATCTTGGAAAAGGGTTGGCCAGTAATACCTAGCTCGTAGAATCTTGTGAGTAGTCATAGGAGCAGAAAAATGTCCTCCATAGGTTAAATTGTGGAAATATTTTAAAAGCTGGCTTTGTTGCTCTTTGTCTACACAGCAAAGGAATACTCCATCTATGCTTCTCTTGTACAAGCCATTGTCCTAAAAGACAAAATTTGCAGCTTTCAACTTGATAGTCCTCCTTTCTTTGTAAGAAAAATGAGCAGGACATTCACCATAAGTAAGGAAATGAGTGATACCTAAATACCACTCATTGGTAGTGGAGACAAAAAGGACTATTGGTGTCTCTTCCACTTCAACTTCTTCACACTGTGTGTCTTCTTGCTTATTATTAACAATTAATTGGTATAAACCTTTACCCCTGACCAACTTTGTTAGCTTGATGTCTAGATCAAAATCTTGGATTTTTTCAATCCAATTACCTCTTTTCGTACCAAAATCCTACTGAGTTAATATAGACTTGATTGTAGTATCAGGCACTAGGGCAGTAGTATGTGAATTCAGAATATAGAAGCAAAAATGTTTAACTACTTTCACCAAGGCATAAACATGCTTCTCTATATTTGAATATTTCATCTCATGGGTTTTGAGAGGGCAACTCAAGAAAGAGATATGAGATTCCATACCTTCCCTATCCTATTGAATAAGAATTGTTGAAAGAGTGTGTTAAGATGCATAGCTATATATGATGAAATCTTTGTTGTAATATGGACAAACCAATGTAGGGGTGTGAGCAATGGTAGTCTTGATATCCTAAAATGCTACCTTGCCTTCTTTAGTCCAGCTGAAGATGGTCTTCCCTTTCATCATGTTCACAATGTGTCTAGTCTTCTTAGCAAATTTAGGGATGAATCGCCATAAGAAATTCACCTTTTTGAAGAAAGAATGAACATCATTCTTACTTGTAGGAAAATTAAGTTCTTGAATAGACTTGAATCTATCTGAGTTAATCTTTATGCCTTCTTTAGACACAATGTGTCCAAAGAGTTTCCCCTCTGTTATTCTAAAAACAAAATTTTTAGGATTTAAGGAAATACCATTTTGGTGGTAGTGCTCCAGTACTTGTTGTAAATGGCGTACATGATCAGATCGATGCTTTGAAAAGATAGTCAAGTTGTCAAGGTATACCACTATGAATTTACCAATCTCATCTTTAAAAGCCAAATCCATAGCTCTCTAAAAGGTAGCACCATCATTTATTAAACCAAAAGGCATTGTCCTATATGCAAATGTACCCCAAGGTGTGGTGAATGCAGTCTTGTGTTGGTCTTCTTCACCAAATTCAACTTGATTATATCCTGAGAAGCCATCTAGCATTGGTAACATCTCTGCACCTATCACTGTTTGAAGCACTTGATCCATAACTGGGAAAGGATAATTATCCTTCAAAGATGCTTGATTTAGATTTCTAAAATCTACACAAATGCAAATTTCACCATTCTTCTTCCTTACAGGCACTATGTTTGCAATCCATGTGGAATGATAGATTGGGAAGATGATTCTAGCATTTAACATTTATATATCTCAAATAGAATAGTACCTGATATTTTCAGATTATACTATATAGATTTTTTCTTGTATGGCATGGAGTCAGCCTTGAGAGGAATGTTATTGTAGATTTCATCTGGTCTGAGAGACTTCAAGTCTTCATAAGAATATGCTAAGACATCCATATATTTATGGAGTAAAGAGATGAACTTGAATCTTTCTTCAAAGGTGTAGCACTTACCAATACTAATCATCTTGGGATTTTCTTCAGTAGTCAAATTCACTTGATCAAATCCCTGAGAGAAACTCGAGTCTATTTGTTGTTATTTGATGAATCTATCATGTTTGTCAAACAACTTTTCAAGAGAAACTAGGCCTTTTGGAATTTTTTTTCCTTTCAGCTGTAAGAATTCTTCATTTATATCTGATCTGGATTCAGACACAGATTCATTCTTCTGAGATTCACTGCCTTCAAAACATAGTTGTTCAAAATTATATTTTTGTTCCAAGAAGGTAATGATTTGATGATCATCATTGAATACTTGCCAATGATCAACATTGTTAGGAACACTTGGTCTATAGACTAGCTCAATGGTATACCTATCTTCTTTGAAATCTGAATGAGGAACTAAGAGAGTTCCTAAAATAACAAGTGTATTAGCTCTATCATTAGACTCTCTGGGTATGGTAGAAATGTTGAAAGCATCAAAGCTTTCAATTTGGTCCCAAACCAAGTTATATTAGTGGTGTAATATTTCATTATTAGTTTGGTATAAGTTCCTCACTTGACAAACTACTAATTTAGCATCCCCTTAGGCATGAAGAAACTTGATGCCTTTTTCTTGAGCAGCCTTCATGCCAAGCAATAGATATTCATATTCAGTTGTATTGTTAGTGTTGCTAAACTATACTTTGTAAGATGAAGGGAACGTATCTAATTTAGGAGATATCAAAACAATCCCAGCTCTAGAACCGATAGAGGAACGGCTACCATCAAATTCCAAAGTCCATAGCTCATCTAATACTGATTTTTCTTTAGACTTTTCTTCATCAGAGATAGAGGATCCTTCTTGGTATGTACTATAGCCTACTAGTTTTTCTACTATTCTTGTTGAGCTAATTTCTGAGTTGACACTTTCAAGTGTTTCATTCATTTCATCTATAGATAGAAAATAGTTACCCATACCTGTAGATTCAAAAAGGATTTGAGCTTCAGGGGCTGATGTCTAGGTGACCACATATTTTACTTCCTTTTAAGGGAGCAACCTCTTCATTACGCCTTGGACAAGGATCCTTTCCTTAGATAGATCTATGCTTATTTCTCCTCCCACATCATTTCATAAATTTCATCCAAGCAAAATGCCATAGGATGCTGGGACGTCAGCCACCAAGACAGTCATCTTGATTCTCTTGTCTGGAAAGGCTAAAAATACAAATTGGGCATCTTTGATTTGCCCTAACAATGGTACTTGCTTATTCTCCATGGAGAAACATCTTCCAAATGTCTTGGTTAGTGTGAGACCAAGAGACTTAACTACTTTAGTAGGCATGACATTATTAGATGTGCCTGAGTCTATAATACAGTTACTCAGCTTGTGGCCATTAATTAACAGGGAAACATAGAAAGGTTCTATTTTTATAAGAGTAGCTGGAGGAGTAATGACCAGATTATTTGGAATAGGTGTGTTCTTTGAAGAATTAGGAGTTACCTTTTTACCCTTTTATCTTGTAGGGACATTTTGGTTTTTGACATATTAGACCATCTTATTCAATTGATCAAGATTGGACTACAAATATTCAAACTCAGACATTTGTATTTTTGTCTTTTTGACATGATCAATTATGTCAAATGGCTAAATTGAGCTAGGTACAAAGAAAGGTACTTCAATTTTTTGAGTTTTAGGAGGAATGGGAGGTGGGCTAGTTTGCAAATTTGGAATAGAAAGGGAAGGTGAAATTGATGTATTTGATTTTTGAGTGATTACCTGATCTTTTGACTAAAATGGTAGAATGGTTCCATGTTTAACAATCGTGACTACTGGTTGTGGTTGCTCTTCTATCTTCTCTTTATCAGCCTACTAGACTGATTGGTTTTTTGACTTGGTAAACACTACATATGATCCATCAAAAGCTTCTCCTTTGCTTTCAGATTCATCCTAATAGTTTAGGAAACTAATGTGGGAGTCGCTAGCTGATTATTCTTGATTGTCTTCAAGGAGATTAGTGTCATTTTCTTGATTCAATTTAGGATGGAAAGATAATTTTGATTCTACTTCAAGATATCCCATTGCTAAATTAGTTGGAGAAGCTTCCAAGGCAATTTTCCCTTGTGGGGGAGGAAGGCAATTATGTTGCCCTTGATTCTTAGCAGCATTACCTTGATATGACTGATTTGGGAATGTCCTTCTATATAAAGGAGCAAAAGACATTCCTTGAGCCATTTGCTTTTTGAGAGCAAGCAACTCGTTTGCCAATTTCTGAACCATTGGATCTGTGGTGCCTATAGATGCATTTTCAGAAGATGATGAAGCTCTATTTCTATTTGGATCTCTTCTTATCTTCCCTGCTAAGATGAGATCATCTTCTACCTCAGTGGCCAAAAGTTGAGCTACAATAAGATCTATTTGACTAGTACGTCTCAAGAGAAAACTTACTTTAGGTAGTTAAGAATTAATGAAAAAACATTTGAGATTCTCAGTTGTAGGTCAAGCAATTATAGGGATTCTGTTCCTTAGTTTGTCAAATTTGGCTATGAAGTCTCTCATAGGCTCATAAGGCTCTTTCTTCATTTGTGTAAGTTGAGCCAAAAGTGTATGTGCATCTTCTATAGGTTTGAATCTAGCTTTAAACTTAGCTTTGAGAGTATTCCAATTAGTCACTGACTGAGCCTGTAGATGATAAAACCAATCTACAGTAGCACCTTGTAATGTCTCTATAAAAAGCCGGACTGCTACATCTTCAAATTCTACTCCAATTACTCCACAAGCTATGCTGAAAGCTACAATGTGCTCATCAAGATGAACTTTCCCATCACCATAGAACTTGGGGAAGTTCTTCCCTAAACTGCATGGAAGCTCATGTAGAGGTGGAGTAAGATTGAGAAGACCAAAAGCATTACCCCAGGGGCCTTTAAACTACCATTGTAAGATTATGAAAAGGAGGGATAACAAATATCAAAGGAGTGATTATTGGCAAAGCTTTATCAATATCAGAAGTAGATACTTCATCTAGAAATGGAGATCTAACTTTAGTGGGAGGAAAACTCTTGGTTCATTAGAGATGAGATGGTGAAGGAAATAGATCAAAATCACTTTACTGTACCAACTTGATATACAAGGTCAATTATACCTTTAGCCCTTTGGCTTCATGTATACCTTGAATCTACCAGATTGTGAAACAAAAATGGAAAAGAATTGATCTTGCTTAAGTTAAAGCTTGAGGCTTTAAACTGTGCATTCTTTCCTGGTTAGTGTGGAGGTGAATGGGTAGATTATAAATGGATAATGAATATTATATTCCCCAATGAAGTTGCCAGAAATTGTTGGTTGAATATTTTGTCGATCAATGTACTGATAAACAAAATAGGTTTGATCAGCCAAAGTAGGAAGATTAGTCATCCAAATGTGTAGATTTACCACATTAGAAGGGGACTGATCTCTCCTCTCATCAAGGGGAGGTTCCCTATATATATATATATTGATGAGAGGAGAGATTAGTAGGACAAACCATCCATCTCTCTTTCTTCAGAGATGATGTATATAGATCACAGGAGAAACTCAAGGAAAATGACAGAAAACACTCCTCTTCTTTCAGAAGTACTATTCAACAATCCACAAGAATACTCCAGGTAGTAACAACAAAATGTAGCAAAAGATGTAATAACTAGCAAATTGAGATGTAGCACAAAGTCTCCACCTAAATCACTCAAGAGTAAGATACAAAGGACAATGAGGGCACAAAGTCTTCCCAAAGTCCTTTACACAAAAATGAAAAGAAAACACACTGAAAGGCAATTATGGGGGCACAAAGTCTCTCCACAGTTGACTCTTCAGGACACCTTTTTGACTAATTTCACTAATCCTACTTGTTGAATTAAAGGAATAGAAAATAAATCAAGGAAAAAGACATAAGAACAGTTTTCTCAACAACAAAGATATCATAGCACAAATTCTGAAAATTCACTTGCTTTCTTGTTCCAGTAACAAAATATGATCAACAAACTAAGCTCAAAGTCTTAGAAGTGCCTTTCAATTTGGGTAGAGTTTCATTTTTGATTATCCAAAAAAGAGATAATTTAAAATAGAAGAGAGTCCCTTATATAACCACTTCAAGAAGGACTCAAGAATATTAACACATCATGTTGCGTTAGAATCTGTTAAGAAGACAGGCTGGAACTTAGGGGCATTTTACCCATTTGATTTTATTTTGCAAGGAAACAAGTCATGCTTATTGAAAGTTTGAAACTTTTAATGTCCACATGGCGATCTAATCTTACCTTTATCATTCCTCCTTTTTTGGTTAATTAAATTGGGTCCTAGATTTAGTTTATTATTCTATTCTTTCCTCACTTTCTATTAGTCTTAGCCTTGAAGTTTGTGAATACATTCTGGTCTAAAGGTTCAAAATGTCAATGGTTATTTTGTTGTCTTGAATTTGACATTCACGTGCCCATCACTATGTTTTCAATGGCTAGTTTGTTGTGTTGAACTTGACATCTTTGGGCAGGTCACCCCTTGGTCCTCTTTCAGCTCTCTATTTGGTGCTTTTCCAGATTGGACTTTCCCTTTCGAGCCTTAAGAAATGATCCCTGAATGGCCTTCAGGCTTCTTTTTTTACATCCTTCTTGAAGGGAAGGTGACCTTTTGACTTCAGGAAGTGCCCTTTAAGTTGGTAGCTGAGAGTCCCCCACAAGGACACCTACCCTTCAAGTTCCTTCAGTGGCCCTTCACAAATTCCCATGGATAATTCCCACTGGTACTTTCCCTGGGCTTTTCCCCAGGCATGTTCCTGTGGATAATTTTCATGAACAAATTATCCACAAAAATTTCCCACGGACAAAAAGTCCATGAAAATTATTTCATTTGCCAATAAGCAAATTCCTTTGAGTTTCTTGCTTCTGTGACTTCTCAGAATTCTTTCAAACTTTTTGTCTAAAATAATTATGACTTAGACTTGCCTTAGTCTTTTTGAAAATGACCCTTTCAAAGGGTATTTTCATTTACCAAGTGCCCTCCGTAAGGGCACTTGTCCTTCAGGAGGCCCTTTGAACTTTGGTGGTGAACCAACTGTTGAACCATTCCATTGAACCAAGGCTTTGAACCAATTGTTGAACCTAGGCTTTGAACCAAAATGGTTCAAGCCGATGAACCCTTTGTTTGAACCAATTGTTGAACCTCTTCGTTAAACCAATCGGTTGAACCAAGCTTTGAACCAAAATGGTTCAAGATGATGGTTCAAGCTGATGGTTCAATTGAATGAACCAAGCTGATGAAATGTTCTATTGAACCAAGACATTGAACCTCTTCATTGAACCAATCAGTTGAATCAATCTTTGAACCAAAATGGTTCAAGCTGATGGTTTAATTAAATGAACAAAAGTGATGAACTAACTGTTGAACCAAGGAGATGAATAGAGTAAACTAAAAGTGTTGAACTGATTGAACGTTAAACTCATTGAACCTTTGAACCAAAGTGGTTCAATAGTTCAACGGTTCAATGGTTCAAGGCTCTTTTGCTTGAATGCTTGCTGATAGACATTTTTTGTTAAACCAAGGCACTGAACCAATCTTGAAAATGACCAAGTGTTAGAAACTGATTATTTTGGTTGAGCCTGCTTGCAAAAGCCATGAAGCCCGTTGAACTTGTAGAAATGAAACTGCTTGAAGAGTCTATAGAAATTAAGTCTGTAGAAATCAACTTGTAAAGCCCATTGAACTTGGTCTACAAAGTCCATAGATTTAAGCCTGCAGAGTCTGTAGATTTTTGAAAAGCTTAAAAAATGAGGAATTTTAATGCCTAGGACAAATTTTAAAAATGGAAGAGACAATTTTGGTCTATAAGACCAAAATAGTTCAAATGTTGTCCCAAAAATGAGTGATATTTTTGGGGGACAATAAGGTGCACCTTAAATAAGTTCCCACTTGAAGTTCTCACACTTCTCACCAAATTACTCACTTTGCTAATTTGACTAGTTGAGATGAAGCTACTTTTAGGAACACTTAGGATATTTTTTTAAGAATTAAATGGTCATATTTAGTTATAGTAAGTCCTAATCTCACTCCCAAAGTTGAGTTATCCTCTTAAAAGTCCTTAAAACCTATAGAATGCATAAAATAGTCAAAGAAAGTAATATTTTACCCTATCAATACAGATAAGGAATGTCTCAAGTAGATGGAAGGGTCTTTGGAGAGTCATCTATAGGATTAAATAATTTCCCAAGCCATTCTTGTTCATTTGGATACATCTCCTTCTTTGTTTTCCCAATCGGGTCTAGAACCAGAGTTTGTGAGGGTTTTAGGCTCATTCTAATCTCAAACTTTTTTTATAGATATGAAATGTTACAAATACAAAACAAATCCAAAATTGAAATATTAAGGACCCTTTTTAACCTCTAAAAACTCCTTGGATCTCCATGCACAATCTTAGAGAAGATGTGAGCATCTCAAGTTGCCTTAATGAGCTTAATTCCTCATTTCCTATAGGCTTGAATTAGTATTGAGTCAAAGTGAGGTTTCTTGTGATCTCCCATACATTAAAAAATATTGAAAACATCTATATTGACCCTATAAACATTCTCAAATCCATTATAATTCTCTCATATAGTTATAATTGAAATTGACCTCCTATTTGGGTTCTAAGCCTAACCATGCCTAATATGCTTGTCTACAACTTTGAGGCTCTATACCATTATATTGAGATTATTAATTATATGGGATGTTTCTCATGTTTTATTAGGTGTCATAAAACTTTAAACGCCTATTTTCAAGGTCTGATCATCCCTTAGCTCATCCCCTTATCTCTATTTCTCAAAATTACAAGGTTTATGCACAAAGAGAGTGCCCTCTCTCTAATAAAAAATAGAGGGCACTTACCCTATTTTAATAGACAAAATAAATGTCATAAGATTTTATCCAAGTTATGGATACATTTTTTACCAATTTTTATCCATTTTTATTATCATTATACCCTCTAACTCTCTCAAAATCCAAGACAAACCCATAGGAAGGTAGATTGTGTATAAGATTTGCATTCTAGACTATGTATTATATCATTAGGGTCCTTTATTTGATTTGTATCCACAATGAGAGTATCACAAGGTGTTTATACTTTTATTATAGTCAATTTTCATCATTTATATCATCATATTTCCCTTAAAATCTATTTTTTTCATACCTTATTTTGATTAGCCTAGACTAAAGTCATAACTAGACTAAGGTCATATATCTATGACTGTGTTCCTCTTCCCTTTAGGTGATCCCTATATGTTTTAGATTGAGGAAAATGTCTGAAAACCTCATTAGAGTCCCTTATTGTCATTTTATATTTTTTTGACCTATTTTTCTCATCCTTATGCATTTCTAACACTTACAATCCCAAACTTGGTCACTGTTTATCACAGTCAAATATAGTCAACTGTATTGGGGTAAGTAGGATCCTATAGGTGTAGATGTCACTTGGAATATGCTTCACATCATCTTTGGATCCTATTAGTTATTTTTAATCACATTTTATCAACCAAATTTGGTGATTCCATGCTTAAGTCCCTCTCATGGATGAAGTAGGAGCTAACAGTCAGTTATAGGTTGATGCTTTCAAAAGAAGGGACACTTGTAGGTGTGTATGGGATCAAAATTCAGTATATCATCCTTTTTTAAATGATCCTTAGATAATGAATGATATATTAAACTATATATAACAATTAAATCATATTATCTATTTTACCAACTTGGGTGAAGAGGTCTCTTTATAACTCAAATCTTGTAGATGATAGTGAAGGAATTCATTGTTCAAATGGGCAACTTTGAGGCCCCCAAATACTATCTTCCATTAGTCAAATGATCCAATCCTTCTACAAATATTTTATCCTATGTGGAGGCTACAATTCATTTACATTTATTTACCTTTAAAATCTTTTTAACCCTATTATAATATATCAACAAAATGACTAGGTTCTCTATTTTGCATGTTTTAGGGATTTGATCCATGAATACAATCATCTCACTTTTTGAAGGTAATCCCCCACCTTATTTAATATTTTATGAATCCCAACATGGTTTTAAATATTCCTCCAACACTCTTGAGCCTTAAAAAGGATTATATCATGTTAAATATCTTCTAATAACATTATCACACCTATGTATAGGCCTATAGATGCTCACACGACTCCAAACTTGGAGTAATGTTTATATCACATGACCTTGTAAATTGATCTAAATTAAAATTAATTTAATTAAATATTTATTAGGTATCATATAATTTATAACATATCTATAAAAACACATCAAGCATCTATGTATGATCACCTGTAGGTGGGCATTTTAGGTGCAGACAGTGAGTGTGGAAAAAATGAAACATGTGTACAATGTATGAACCTTACAAAATTTCTCTATTCCACCAACCTATTTATATGAAATTAAAAAATTTAAATTATTAAAACAATATAAAATATCCTTGCTCCAATATGACATATTTTTAAGAGATGCTTGTAGATGTACATCTTGAGTTTTATGCAGGCAGTGAGCAGAATTGGAGCAATATATATATAGTGAATGGTCTCATGAACAAAAATATAATCCTTAAAAATTATTCAAATGGATGATTATAAAAATAAATGTGTTTAAATAAGTCTTAAAACCTCTATTCCAATGTGATATCCTTCCTTAGGCATCACTATAGTGGCATGCCAATGAAAGAAGACTATGTGAGTGACTGACTTGACTATCACAATATCTCTTTATAATTTGAAAGCTAATTTCACTACCTAATATTGATATAATATGTCTCATATCTTTGATACATTAATCATAATTATATGGATGTTATCAGAGCCTTCACAAGTCATGATTGAGAGTGAGAAGGTGCTGAGAGTTGACTGTGCATGCCAAGATTAAATGTTTTATCAAAGCATGGTATTGTGAGACCAAACATGGAATAGATGTTGTCCTTATGGAATTTAAATATTTAAAATATAATATCCCATTCACATGAATCCATTGTAGATAATATAACCATTTTTAAGTAGTGAACTTGACTACCATTCCACCTCGAACATCAACGTGCAAACTGAACTAATTATCCCATGAGATATTTTCCAAACATGAAAATAAGATTTGAAATAAATAAATGAGAGATATATAATCATATATAATCAATATAACCAAATTAATTACATAAAATCATCTAAACAAGAGCAAAACCTATAGGGTATGGGAAATAGTGATAAAAACACATAGTCAACTTGTTAGAGATTATTCATAAAACATAATTGACCAATATTCAAAATATTATTATGAAAATGTATCTATTGAATTTTAATATCACATCCCAAAGGTTTTTTACCTAAAACTTCTCCAATTGGTCGTACCAAGCACAAACCTATTGACTAGTTATGTGTGTCTAGAAGGGATAAGAAGGAATAGAATGATTTTCAACCCATTTTAGTACTTCCAAATCATGTTAAGAATTGATATGAGTCTAATGAATTTTAAGAAATATATGGTCTATATAAGTTCCAAACTCTTCCTTTTTTAGTTAATTTCCTAATTTTTAGTTAGATAACCTATGAGTTTCAAATGAACTAGCATTCTTGATAGGGGATTAACCTCTTGCACTTTTAAAGGAAAATTAGGACACTTAGACACCTTGAAAACCATGTCACTTGTATTTATGACCCCTAAGTGGCCCTTAAGTGACTCAAAATGACATATAAACTAATTAGACCATGACCAAGGCTAAATGGCATTATATTAAATCAAATAGACTATAAAATAACCTATGACAATATATTAGACCCCTATATAAGTTTTTTAATATAGGGGTGTTGACCTATTCTTACTTGTGGTCAAAATGGTCAATAATTAAGTCATTGGTGGAAAACCCAAGTGAGTTGATATATTTTTTAGGACCAATGGCTCAAAAATTAATGGAGATAATAACATGAAGCTTCAAATTAGGATAAACTATAGAAATTATTAAGAAGTCCAAGTAGGGTGGATTTGTCTCATTGAATAGTTTAATGGAAATTGAGGCTTGAATTTTGTTACCAAATCATGTAAAAGGAGACCACCAAGGTCATGAATATTTCAAAGCATAGATGAGACATTGCCTATAGATTAGGATAATATGTTGTCAAGCCTACTATTAGATCTATCAAGTTGAGAGTTGGAAGGATTCAAGTTGAAAAGAGATACTCATTGATAGATATTCATGTTATGGATACATATCTCTTGGATCAAACATCCCATTAGTTATACATACTCATGTATAACTTAGATATTGGCATAATGAATATGACTAGAAAATGGTGTGGTTATAGAAAATAGGGATTAGAAACATGAATATGGAAAAAAAATAGGTACTAGTGGAAGAGATAAATCTAGATTTTCATAGGTCTATGTATTGACACATGAGTCCATAGTAGCATATTAATAAAAAATATCAATAATAATGAATCTTCTTCAGAGTTTCACTTAAGATATGTATTTATCTTCGGATTCACCATGTGAATTAGATATTTAATGAATATTCCTCAACCTTTAAAACCTCACACTAATATTTTTGAATATAAACCTACACACATCAAAACATCCTATAAACTTTAAAAACTATTTTTTCTATCATAATAAAAATATCATGTACAAGGGAAAATATGATTATGTTTTACCATCACAAATTAAATCACCTTCCATGATTGAAAGGACTAAACACCATTCTAATACCATTGATATAAAATCAAACAACTTATGCACATATAGAGTTGAACACAGAGAGTTATAATAATAAAATATACTCACATTATTTGATATTTTATTACTCATATTACAATATGGAAAATTACACATATATAAGAATGTCTCTCCTATAAATAAGGAGATTTAGCTAACCAAAATATCTCCACAAATATATCAACCTCATAGAAGATATCACAAGCACTATTATACGTAGCAGGTGTAAACAACTCACTACTGATATAACAAATATATTTTCTCACTCATGTGAGCACTAAAACACTATTTTTATAGCATATCTAAGAAGATAGGATGAGATATAATGTATTTATAGGGGTGGAAACCTCCAAGGATGATATAAATTAGTCTCAAGGTGGGATCTCTTATGAACTTAAGCTACTTAAAAATTTAAGTGCACAAGCACTCTAGGGCTAGCCTACTTGGTAGGTTACCACATGTGAAATAGACATTGAGGATGATGGAGTAAGAGTAGTGGTGGTGGTTTGTAAATTTAATTAGGAGAGCTTCCTTGTTGTTTAAAGGTCTTCAGTAATAGGCTATTGGGGAGTTGATTATGGGGGATTTGGTCTCTCTTCTAATACTCACTCAGGTTATGTTTTCACCTTTTGGTGATGTACTAATTCACTCTTTATGATTAACTTAGAATCATTGGTATGGTTGAGGTGGATTACATTATTTAGGTGGCTCTCATGTTGTTATATAGTATCGATATGCACCCAATACTTATCCACATGTACATGCACCATTCCCTAGAGATATCATTATCTATCTTTAACCTTGGGGAGGTTGAATGATTCCCTATGGAGGGACATAGACATATCTATTATTATATACAAATTATTATATTCATGATGTTAATGGGAATAAATGAGGCCTAAATCTACTTATAAATCATGAGCATCTACTTTTCATTGATGGTAAAGTACACCTAGGGGTAGAAATGGTCATAGATGTTTAAAATATGGTGCATGTAGTTGTGAATGTAGAGATTAGTGAAGACTATATGCAATACAAACCCTATTGGCATACATGTATGGATTATTGTGGTTTATAAATCTAAGGTGGCATATGTGACATTGACTAAGTAATTATTGAAAATTATTATCATTGATGTCAAGGTACAATTAGAGAAGATGAATGTTGAGTGATCTTTGAGGTATGAGCTTGTGTGATTAATGTGACAAGGAATTAATTTGATAAGATAATTTTAAGGAAATAGATAATTTTAAGTAAAATAATGTTCCTTATTCTAGTTGATGTCAAGATTCAAGTTATCTTGAAGTTGTCAGTGTTGTCACAAAGAGGTATGATGGTCAAGTGAGCATTGAAACATGGTTATGAGGCTCTAGGATTGCATGAGGTCATGAGATCATGTTTATTATAAATATATTTTTATAGTGGCATGATATTGTTTCTAAATAGTGTTATTGTTTGATATCATTGAGGTAATCATGTTTGAGTAATAGTTATTGAGAATTAGGTGTTTTGAGAAGCCTAGTCTAGACCTTGTGAGAGGGTGTACATAGTGAAGTTTGGTGAAGTAAGTAAGAAAAATATTGTGAGAAATTTTTTGGCATTATTTGATCATGTAATTAAAGTATAGATACTTTCACAAGTGTTTTAAGGTCATTTGTTAAGTTATAAGTGCTTAAAAATCCTAGTCATAACATGTAAAGTCCTTGTGAGAAGGTATGAGTATGGTGACTTCATAAGATGAATGCATAGATGAATGAGAGGTTGTATAAATTTTATTGATCATGTGAGTAAGGTTTATAATCATCTATGATAGTCTTAGGGTGAGATTATAAGGGTAGGACATTCAGATCAAGTCTACACCTAGACCACTCTAATACCCTACTTGACCTAATGAGGCATGAATATCAATTTTCAAGACAATTTTACATATGTGATAATGTAAAGATCTATGATATGTTGTTTCAAGAATTTTCACAAATTTTGAGGTCATGGTTTGTAATAAAAGGCATACAAATTGGATTTGAGGTCTCTCGAGTACACAAAATATAGATATGCAAACACAAGAAAGACTTTTAAGTGTTCATTGGAAAGTTTAAACTTTATATGGGAACCTAAGATATTGATTAGAAATGTAAAAGTGTCCTAGATAATAATTATAGGCATTAGTTTAGGATTTAAGGGACAATATTTTATGAATAATAGTTAACACCAAAACCTATGTTAAACCTCTCTAAAACCCCAACAAGGACCCAATATGAAATATATTGTTAAAAATAACCAAAATGGTCTCAAATGAATATAAAAACTATTGAATCGTGTATTAAACTCTCCCAGGTACATCTAAGTGATGGTGGTTAGTCATATGAGAGATAAAATGCACAGATACAAGCTTGTTTATGAGGAATTTGTTGTAGCAGTTAAAATCTGCATTGGAAAATAAAATAAAATGGTGGAATAAGGATATATAAACTCATGTTTCATATCCATAAATGTTTATATATAGTTTATATCCTTAAAGTGTGTTAAATTGGTCATCCAAGTTACCCAGTCACTAACATGCCTAATGGTGGAAATAGTGAAAAACCTAGGTAATAGTGAGAAGATGATTAATAATGTGTTATCATGATAGAGTGATGAAAAAAAGTGTATGGAATTGTTTTTTATGAATTTTAAGATATTCTCATGCTTGGAATAAGATTTTTAGGTCATGTGTGTGGTGAAAAAGTTACTCATATGTTGACCTATCTAGTTTAGATGAGACAATGAGATATAAGGTCATGAGAATGGTATGCAAGACCAATATTTTCCTTTTGAACATATTGTATTTATATATGATAATGGTATAATTATTTCAAAAGATCATCTACATGGATCAAAATTCATTTAAATTTTATGTATAGGTGTTGGATGTATGAGTCACATTGATTGGTCTTTGAGGAAAATTGATAGTTCTAAGTGAGCAAGTTATAGTGGTGTTTTTTGAGTATCTATGCCTTGAGTTGAAGTATCTAATGAATATGGTGTTATTGTTTTGGACTTATATGTCATATCAATGTTTTGTATAAGGTTTGATAGTCAGTGAAAGTAGTTGAAATGTTGAAACTAAAATGGCTTGTCAGGTTTTGGTTTGACTATGTGTAGTGAGTGTTGGCCATTTTGGCCCACATACCAAGCTTTGCCTAGACCTAAAAAGAAGACTAGCAGGGTCCCAATCGATGAATGGATTAAATGGATTAAAAAAATCTCAAAATTTTAAAGGAAGGATCTAGGTAGATCCTCATAATGTTCATAAGCATTCATAGGCATGAAAAGGCTGCACAAGCCTTAGAAATTCATCAAAACCTTGAAGGAATGGTCAAAAGAAGAATTGAGAAAGTTTAATAACCAAATTATCACCAAGACATCATGTAAAAATTAGTAGACCATCTTGTTTGAGAATTTTTATCTTCACTTAAGAAGCCCATACGAGCTAAAGGATTACAGTTCCATAGAGCTCCTCGTGCCTAGATCATCCTCTAAAAGTTTCATGCCTTGGAAAGTTCTCTAGCTTAATTTATAAGTGTCCAAACATTGACTTATATAATGAGATCTTGATATGGATGTCAAATTAAATCTCAACATTTATCTATTGGGGTCCAAAATTTGATCGTAATGTAGTAGATGTCAATGATAATCACACAAATGTTTAATGCCAACAACATGGATGCCAAATTTAGGCCATGACAAATAACCGTTGGGGTTCAAAGATCCTAAAAAATTCATGGAAACATCAAAAATATTTTCATGAATGTCAAAGATGGCACACAGACATCAAATTTGGACCTCATGAATTATCCATTTGAGTTTAAATGGTGGGTTTAGGTAAATCTGATGGTCTACATTATTTCATACATCTTGATCTAATGGTATGAGATGGAGTCAACATGTCAAAGAAGTCAGAGGATCTAAATCAATAGATCACATTAATTTATACCAAGGATATCAATGGTGTGTAAGAGGTCAAAAGGGTCAAGATCTGATAGTAGGGATTTGTGAGGTTAATGGGAGTAAAGATAGGTTGGATCAAATTGATTGGTCTGAGTTAGTTTTTAGACGGATAAAGTCAAACCAAGGGGTAGTTTTTCAACTAAAGAAAATAGGTATTATAGGGTCATCCCATCACCATTAGAGCTTAGATATATTCCATTAAAGGGACACATTGATGTATTTAGGTTAAATTACATAAAAGGACCACCATTAAATCTTAATAAGGACATTTAGCTTGAGGGTTTGTGTAATGCAAGGTTCATTCTATGACTATGTTCACCATTTTTAAAAGAAACATTCAGGAATCTAGTGAACTCTCAATTATCGTAAAGATATAATGGGTCTATTTGGACATAATATAATCAAGAAAGGAAGATATATATTCTATAGGTCTTCATCAACATAATGACTATAGGAAAAATAATAGTCTGATATTAGTTTTCTATCTATAGTGGACCTATGAACATGGGGATGAGTTTGAGCATGATATAATTGAATAAGAGATATAATTTCAAATGATGCCATAAAGGCATACATGTAGACCCCAATGGTTTCATCTCCATTACCAATTTCATGAAAATGACCCTTCTTTCCATTTTTGCATGCCATGATAAACCAGTTAGGAATAGTTAACAACAAGATAAAACTATAACAAATAAATCCAATGGTTGTAACTACATTGATGCCAAAACCAAGATTATAACAATTTTATCCTACCATTGCAATTTCTAGGGAGCATTAGTGATGGAATTATGTAATTGTGTAATAGACTGAAGTGACTTGGATCAATCAAGAAGCTTGAATGATCATAAATGTAGAGATAGTTGTAACTATAGTTAAAATGGAGTTGAGCTCATTGATTGCCCTTTTTAGTTCCAAAATCCCTCTTTCTTACTGTCCTTTTCTCTATAAATATAGACTTGGAGGTATTGTTAAACATCCCTTAGGCTGGTACAACTAGACTCTACCAAAAAATGTATTTTATACCACTCGAATTAATGAATAGATAATTTTATAGTTGTTTACTAATATGTGATTAGTGTTCTGTATTTATTTGATATACAAAATGGGTTTCCATCTTCCCTTTGTAGGTCCAAGTTCAACCTAAGTGCAAATAAACTTTTCTTATAGGTCATCTTGTGTGTATTAAAGTTGATGTCTCAAGTATAGAGTGGATAGTTCACTATAAGTTCTTCTAATCAAGCCTTAACCTCATTTTGCTCCATCCAAAGTACATCAAATTGAACTCTAGGTGAAGAATTATTACTTGGAAGCCATTTTAGACACTACATTAGTTATATTCATAGTCTATTAGTGTGCTAATGAGTTCAATCTTGAGAGTGGACCTTTGAATATTTGATGTATCACCACATGTTAGAATAGGTTTCATTATATGGAATGATGTATAAAATATCATATCTAAAGAAATAGCCTCATTAATAACCCTAGATGTCTAGTTTAGATATAGCCTAAGAACATTCCCATGTTAGTCTAGGTATGAGTTAGACTTGATCAATCTAATCTCTACTAGGTGTTATCTAGATAGATAATAGTTATATCACACCCAATGGGACATGAATTTAGTTATTGGAGTATAAATTTTCATCACATTCATCTTCAAATTCAATTTATATTACTCTCATGGCCTTTATCTCAATGCAAAAAGGTACATTATTGTTTAAAATTTGAGTTATCTTCATGATTTTCTAGGTTATGACAACCTATAGAGAAGAATTTCATCATTCTTCTCCTTATTAATAATTCTAGTATAATCCTCATGACCCATATCAATCCTATCATGATCCATATCAGCCATATAATGAGTATTTTGAGCCTTACCAGTAGTATGAAATCTCATACTAGTCATATAACCACTCTCGTGAATCTTGTTATCCTTTTGATCACCCATCCAACTCACAAATCAATCCATCTCAAGCTTTAAGAAAATTATGATTCGCTATGAGAAAGAGATGATAATCATAGAAACTAAGAGAATCTATAGAGAGGAGGTTTCCAAGCATGAAATTTAGAACATGAGAGAAAATTTACAAGGGATAAGGAGGTATGTACAACTTTCATAAGGCAAGGTCACTCAAAGTTTAGTTCTGATATCTTAGACATTGGTGGTAAAATAGTAAGGATTAAAAAGAGGCTAGTGGTTTATGAGAAACCCCAGGGTCATCATAATCAATAGTTTGTTCCCATAGAGATTCCCTTTTCCCTTTATGATTAGTAAACCAATGTGTTATCTCTAAATATTACACCCTAAAAGAGGGTTGTTCAGGTCTCCTCCAAATTCGGGTAACATTAGGACATTTCCAAGCCTATGGGTGTGCCTATAAGTGGAAATGAACCTCTAGGTTTAAAGGGATAACTCCGTGTATTAGCTTTTGTGTAATAAAATCTATTGAACTAGCTTGTTTGGATGAAAAGGGTTAGAAATTTTCATAAATGAAAATCCTAGTCTAAAATTGTAATATACCAAAAGTTATTATCCACATGTATGCCAAATAATTTTGCATAGTATAGTAGAATACAATCCTATTATTCAAGATCTAGAAGATACCAACATAAATATTTCAATGTAGAGACAAAATGAATGAGATCACACATGGTAAGTAACTATAAAAACAACCTATATAGTCCAGAAAAGGGTTACACATATGCAAAATCTGATACAACTAGAATGCGCTCTACATGACCTATTGGAACAACTCTTTGCTCAAAATAATGAAGGATAAAAAATAGAAGGATAAAACATCACTTGATATCACTCTTTCTCTCTTGAATGCCTAGGAAAATGTCTATAACTTAGAAAGAAAATAAACTTATGCTTCTTTACTCAAATGCAAGAAAATGGCAAAACATTCCAATAGGGTTTCACCATTCTATCTATGGATGAAATACCAATATCCCAAGGGTCTTATTTATAACAAAGAGAGAGGGAGAGGAGAGAGTGAGTGAGTGTGTGTGTGTGTGTGTTTGTGTGTGGTGTGTGTGTGTGTGTGTGTGTGTGTGTGTGTGTGTGTGAGAGAGAGAGAGAGAGAGAGAGAGAGAGAGAGAGAGAGAGAGAGAGGAGAGAGAGAGAGAGAGAGAGAGAGAGAGAGAGAGAGAGAGAGAGAGAGAGAGAGAGAGAGAGAGAGAGAGAGAGAGAGAGAGAGAGAGAGAGAGGTCCCTTGCACCAAATAGAAGAATCAAATCTATTGGAAGTCATTATCCTTAGCTACAACTAATTTTTTCTAATGATACTTATTAGGGTACTCTAATTGATCTGTGTCACCTTCTTGAATACCATGGTCTTACCCCTCTGAAGATGATTCCTAACTACTTATCCTTGGCTTGTCAATTTGTGTAATGAAATGTAAAAGGTTGATTTCATTAATTTTAGCTTTTTCCTTTCTTTTTGATTAGTCCTCAAGAAATTACTCGGATCATGGTTTTGCACTATCAATCAGCGATTTGATCAAGCTCATAAGCTACGCAGTTCTAAAAATCCAATTTGCTTCTATCTAGACCCTTTTAGGTTTTTTGAATTACTTCACGCATAAAACTCATAAGTCACACACTTGCATAAAATTAATTTGCATTTGTAGACCAATTTAGTTTTTATTTCCTACTTTACTTATAAAACTTATAATCAAATCACCTTAGGAAACCTAGTTTGCACTACCAAGACCCTTTTGGGTTTTTCAAGCTCTTATCCTTATAAAATACATAATTCAAGCATGTTGGAAAACCTGATTTGCATTGACCCAATGGATATTTTAAATTTAAATTTGACATCCTATGGCATGTCTTACATCAACCCAATGGCTAGTTACCCACCTTAAATTTTACATCCTATGGCACATCATGCATCGACCCAATGTCTAGTTTATTGATTTAAATTTGACATCCTATGGCACATCATGCATCGACCCAATGGCTTGTTGATTGATTTAAATTTGAAATCTTATGGCATGTCATGGGTAATTTAGTTAGGTTTATTGCTTGGGAAATGGATTGATAATTTTATTGAAGTAATTCTTTCAGACAAAAGTCTAAAGGAATTCTTTTGGGAATTTTTCTTTTGGGCTTTGGCTAAGCCAAAGGTCCCTTCAGGAACTTTTCTTGAAGGACACTTGGAGGAAAGTGTCCTTCAGAAAATTTTTTGAAGGACACCT
The DNA here is from genome assembly GCA_037957365.1 of Torreya grandis. Classification (NCBI taxonomy): domain Eukaryota; kingdom Viridiplantae; phylum Streptophyta; class Pinopsida; order Cupressales; family Taxaceae; genus Torreya; species Torreya grandis. The sequence goes on along the minus strand of JARHVA010011489.1, from coordinate 5,677 downwards.
GAGGGGAATAAAATCCCCTTTGGAAAATTCTGAAGGGCATTTCCAATGGAAATGTCCCTTCAAAACGTTTTTGATGGACACCCAGGCCAAAAGTGACCCTTCAAGAAAAAATTTCAAGGGTACTTGGACAAAAATGTGTCCCTTCAAAAAAATTATGAAGGGGCATTTGGGAAAGGGCTAAGGTAAAAAGTTCCCTTTGGAAAAGTTTTGAAGGGAAATTTTTGCAAGTTTCCCTTTAAAACTTTTCCAAAGGGACACTTAGACAAAAAAAATGCCCTTCAGAATTTTTCTTATCGGTCACTTGGTGAAAATAAGTGCCCTTTAGATTTTTTTTGAAGGGACAGTTGGGGGGAAAAATAAGGTAAGTTAAGTGCCTTTATAAAATTTTGAAGGGCACTTCAAAAGGAAGTTTCCCTTTGGAACTTTTTCAAAGGGAACTTCAGGGCTAAGGCAAGAAGGGGGCTAAGACAAAGCAAATCCAAGGGGAAAAAACAAGGAAGGTAAAGCAGAACAAGGAATGACCAAAATATCAAAGGCTTAAACATATAAAATGAGAAAATAATAATGAAAACTAGCTAAAGAGGAAATGCAAATTATTTATGCAAAAAAAGGGGGTCAACATTCTAGTGATTTCTAGGTGAGACATGCCTACTATGTACAAGACTAGATGCCTACATCCTTCCATTGGACACAGAGTCATGTAAGGAAAACAAAATCCAAAATAATAAGCCCATGGCTAAGAGAAAATATAGGATAAAAACAAAAATAAAACACAAGGAAAGAAAACACTTGAAAGGGAAACACCTAATATATAAAGCACTTAGGGAAAATAAAGACAACAAAGGAAACACACAACAACAAGTATTTAAAATACATGGCCAATAAGGTCTAGAAGCAAGACTTCAATTCAATCCAATTCACTATAATAGGCAACTCTTATCCATCAATATTAGATAGTTAAAAGGAGTTTCTTTGGTTTCACTTGTTGATGATGTAAGGACCACTCCAAAAAGTATCAAACTTTGTATGTCTACCTAGTTTTTCTCTATATTCATTCTATTTCAAGACTAAGTCACCTTATTTGAACATTATTCCCCTTGTCCTTTTTACAAAGGATTTCTTCATGAGAACTTGATGATGTTTCAAAGATTTGTGTGTATCATGTCTTGCCTCCTATAACTACATTAATTCTATCAATCTGACCTCCATGAGAGTGTTTTCAAGTAATTCCAACTATTGTGTAAGTTTCAAGGTAGGGAAATATTATGATATGGACAACCTATCTTCTCTCCCATATACAAGTACAAATGGAGAATTACCAATTGACTTTGTGGGAGTGATTATGTCTACCCATAAGGCTATCTTTAGCTTGCAATGCCATGCTCTTTGATTGGTTTCCAACATCCTCTTGATGATTTTGATGAGGTTATTAATGGTAGACTTAGACAATCCATTACCTTGAGGGTGGTAGTTAGATGAAGTACTCAAATTAATCCCACTCTTTGTTGCCCAATCAAAATTTCTAGCACTTATGAAGGCAAGTGCATTATCCAAGATGATGACATGAGGATCTCCAAACCTTTTCACAATGCTATCATAGAAATCTAAGATAGTATTTTCATTTTCCTCCTTCAATATAATAGCCTCGACCCACCTTGTGAAGTAGTTTGTAGTAGTCAATATCCATTTGTGTCCAACACTTGATGGATGGTTGATCATGCCAATGAAGTCAAGGCCCCATTACATGAAAGGGTGGTCCACTTGAATAGGATTCAATGGAAGAGCTGCAAGTTTTGGTTTGCCAACAAAAAAAGAACATTGAGGACAAACCTTAACCCAATGATAATAGCCCTTAAAAAAACTTGGCCAATAGTAACCAACTCTCATTAACTTTGAAGCTATTGTTATAGGAGAGAAGTGACCACCATTTTTTCCATTATGGAAATTTTATAGTAGCATATCAAATTGACAATTTTTAATGCATATTACTAATACATTATTCACATCCCTTCTGAATGCCATCCATAAGAAAATAAGGAATATATTATAGCCTAAAATACCTCCTTTGAGATTTTTTCAAGCCATTGGGACACTCATCATTTTGAATAGAACCAATGATGTGTTGTGTCTAACTTTGATTTTGCATTTGATCAGTTGGCTGGGTTTGAACTTGATTGACTAAATATTTCTCCTTTGGCTCTTGAAAATTAGATGCTAAATGTTCACACAAACCTCTTCCTCTTACCAAGTTAGTTACCTTAATGTCAATGTCATGGTCCATCACTTTCATGATCCATCTAGCTCTCTTTTCATTAAAATCCTTGCTTCAGAGGAACTACTTGGTGCTAGGATGGGAAACCATGACATGAATCTTGTTGGAAACCATATGCCTAAATTTTTTCAATCCTCTAATGATATTTAGGGCTTGATTCTCCACAAAATAATATCTTACTTCATACTCCTCTAATCTTTGGTTGAATAAAGCAATTGGCTGCTCAACATCTTCATCAATCTTTTGTATAAGCATATCAGAGATTGTATCAATGTTAGAAAAGGTATAGAGTATGAAATCTCTAGAAAAATTTGGGTTTAAGAGAGTAGGAGATTCTATAATTGATTGCTTGATTTCTTCAAAAACTAATCTTACCTTCATTTATCTAAGTAAAAATTTGGTTGTTTTTTTAACATGGTTATGATAGGCTTTACCATAGTTGCAAAGTTTGGGATAAACCTCCTTACAAAGTTTATTTTCCCCAAGAAGCTTTATAGGCCCTTGTTGTGTTGAGGCAAGGACAAGCCTAAAATAGCTTCAATCCTTTCAGGGTCAATAGATAAGCCTTCTTTTGAAACAACATGACCTAAAATCTTAGCATTGTGGATAGAAAAGATGTACTTTTTTGGATTGAGGGATATGCCATACTCCTACATTTCTCAAACACTTACCTTAGATGTCCCATATGATCAACAACATCCTTTGAAAAAATGGTTATATCATCAAGGTAAAAAAAGCAAAAACTTATTGATCAAACCTTTGAAGGCCATGTCCATTGCCCTTTGAAATGTAGATCTAGCATTGGATAAACCAAATGGCATCTTCTTATAGGTAAAGGTACTCTAATTGGTGGTGAAGGATGTCTAAAATTGATCCTCTTCATTTACAAATATTTGATTATAACCTGAATAACCATCAAGAATTAAAAAACATTGAGAACTTGAAACAACTTGTAGAATTTGGTTCATGGAAGGGAGTGGATAATGATCCTTGAGAGACACTCTATTTAGATCATGAAATCTACACAAAGTCTAATTTCTCCATTATTCTTTTGATTCAACACAAGGTTGGCTATCCAAGTTGAGTGCTTGATAGGAAAGATCATCCTAGACTCAATTAACTTGGTCATATCTTTCATCATGAGTTCTTCTATCTTGGGATTAATAGGCCTTTGATTTTATCTTACCAGTTTAGCTCTAGGATCTAACTCAATGGTGTGATGGACTAGACTTGGATCAAACCCTTTCAATTCCTTGTACTCCCAAGAAAATATGCCATGAAACTCTTTGCATAATGAAATAAAAGCTTGCCTTCTAGCTGAGAACATATCTTGCCAATCTTCAAAAGTTTGTCTTTGAAAATTAGAACCCTCTCATAGTTTTCCTCCTTTTTTGGCATGCTCATTCTTTGATTCTTATTTTTAACATCCTCAATGAAGAAAATCTCCAAGTTAATCACTACATTTGGTATTTTATTTGTCTTCAACTATACAATTTACTCTTCATAATGATTATGTAACCTCTTTTGATTTCTTGAGGAGAAGCCTACCTCATTTTGTAAGAAGTGTGCAATGTGTTCATCACTTTAAAACACTCACCATGAAACTTCATTATCTAGAATGGAGGGTCTCATAATGATATTGATATAATATTGATCCTTTTCCTTTGATACATTAGTGGTTGAGTCAAAATGTGCTTCTATTACAGCCAATCCATCAGCATGTTTGTTCAAGTCTCTTTGTATGGGCTGTATGTTTAAGGCATCAAAGTATTCAAGTAGATCCTATACCCTATGCTCATAGGACTTAAGTAATGGTTTTTTTTAAATATAGATTGACTTCTTACTTAATGAATGATCCGCTCACTATCTCTATAGACTTTCAAATTCTTTATTCCTTTCCTCTTTTCCCATTGGAGACCATGAACTAGGACTTCATATTATACCACATTGTAATTTTAGATAAATTGAAACATATAAGAAGAGTAGTAATAATTCCTTGATGGAGAAACTAACATGACACCAGATCCTACACCTACTTTGTTACTTGAACCATCAAATAAAATTTCCCACATGTCATCAAGTTCATGATCCTCATTGGTGAGTGAAGGAATTAGAACATTCTATTCATGCATTTAATAAACTCACAAATTAGTCTCCTCAATGAAAGTGTAAGGATCAAGGCCATGTGTTTTAGTGATATTATTGTCAAGATAAATATTATAAATACCTTCAAAAGGGGAAGATGTTTCACCATCCATGACCATTTCCTCTTCTTTGTTGATTAGACAATTTCTAATTTGACATTGTCTCCATGTATGGATCAATGTGGAACCTTGCTAAGGGATGAGTCCTTATAGTTACCTTGGTCCCATACCTAGTCCTATAAGTTAGAAGAGACCAATAAGTAGAAAGGTATCCTCTTATGTTGGCTGTGAAGTCCCTTGACAAGCATATAACAAAGTGTGTTGGAAGGTCCACCACCACAATGTATTACATGATATGAAAGCTTGGGAAACCATGTAAAAATACTTTCATACCTTTGACCAATCCTACCATATTTTTTGGAGTCCCATCTAGCTATAAAATTCCCTTGATATGTGGCTCATAGTTCAAACCTAGCTTATCAACCACTACTTTAGGCATGATGATAGTGCTTGCTCCACTATCCACAATATAATTGTAGACCAACTTGTCTCCCACAATGAGTGTGAGGTAGAAAGGTGGAGGCCTTTCAACCTTAGTTGAGCGCTCCAAAAGATGATTTGGAAATTTTTTGAGAGCCACACCATTATGATTTAAACTTGAGGAGTCACATAAATGCTTGCCATTTGCTCTTGTAAAATCTCTTTTTGACTGGGTATATGCAAGACTTCTCAAAGGGATATACTTGCCTTGGTGCTCTTTAATGAATCAATAATGGTTAAAGAGGGAGAATTCACCTTCTATAGTATTTTTATGGTAATGAGGGAGCTTGAGCCTACTATATTACAATCTTGGTAGCCCCACTTGCATTTTGATTTTATTGGTGAACATGACTTACAACAGGTGTAACACTTTGATTGACATTTGGTGGCCTTGGAGAGGCATCACCTAGAGCTACCCATGGTTCTTGGCCTTTTCCCAATGCTCTCTTCTTAGATCTTGTATTGGATGCAACTAATATGCCTTGAGTTAACATAAAATCCTCTTTTTCATGGAAATTCATCATTCACACACTTGGGCTACTACCTTCTCCATGACTATCCATTTGGTAGGGACATGCTTCTTCTCTTATCATGTAGGGAGTAGTTTCCTCTTGTGTTGTCCAAACATGGTTGGTTCCTTTATCATCATGTATAAATTGACCTTGAAGCTACCCACATTGGTCCAAATTATCCTCTCCTTGTATTATATTTGCATGTACTA
>JARHVA010011488.1:47500-52603 GCA_037957365.1 Torreya grandis | reverse complement strand
AAATCACCATATGATGGATGTTTGTCAAATAAAAATTTTCTTTTGAAGGTGATCAAGTAACATACCACTCATGAGACCTTTGTTATGTAAAATTTAATCACTTGAGGCTCATTTAAGTGGTCCTTTTATATCTCTTTTAGGTGTTCTTGGCATTGCATCCTGCTTGGTCTCTTTCATGATCCTTTGGTACTTCTACATTTACTTTTTGGGAGTCATAAAACTCTTCTCAACTTCACCTTAATTTATAATATGATGTGTTTAATGTGTAGAGACATAAAAATTGACTTCTTGATTGAAAAACATTTATTGGAGTGACTCAAGATCAGATTGAGGCATATGTTACCCCTAATTAACATAAACTTCTACCTTGACCTGATTGCATTCCTCTAAGGCTAAAATCTACTTAAAAGTGGTTTCACACTCTTCATTGTGCTGATTAGGTTCACTATTAACTTCATCATCAATATTATGTTCCATTTGAAGAAGAGAGGGCCTACTTGTTCAAACTCCTACATTATGCCATGATAATGTTACCACATACCATCACATTCTTCTAGAATGTCATAATCATTAATTTATTTTTCTTGGGTAGGCATAATTACATCCTGTTCTTAACTATCATGTTCCAGTACACTTTGAATATCATCATTATCATCCATATTGTATTAAATAGTTTCCCCACGTAGCTTGTTGAAGGGCATCATCAAGACTTACCTCAAGATACTCATCATCTTCTACATACATAATATGTGTGCCAATACATGTCTCTTCAATGAGATTATATGGATCAAACCCATGTTTATTATCTCCCCACTCATTAAGATAGAGGTCATCTATGCCATCAAGATGTGTTAAAGGTTATTGGTCACTAGGATGGTCTTCCTCTTCATTGATGTTTAAGTTCATGTTTGATGTATAGGATGGTCTTCCTAGGTACATAGGGATCTACATGAAACTTGGCCAAAGGTTTACACTTGATAGAGACCTTAGAACCATACCTAGTCCTAAATGCCATTTATGACCAATCTGAAGTCATGTCCCCCCCAATATTAGTAGTGAAGTCCCTTGGTAAGCAAAGGGAAAAGTGAGGTGGCACATCTATAACCACCACATCTTATGAGATAAAAAATGTAGGATAAGCATAGAGAGTGAGTAGTAAACTTGTGATAATACCAACCATATTGGAAACTCATCCATCCAATTGTAACATCCCCTTTGAGTGTGACTCATAATTCAACTTTAACTTATATGTTCCTTGTTTAGACGTGAATGATGTACTCACTCCATTATCAATCAAATAATTGTGTACCAATGAGTTACTAATGATTAAAGATATGTATAGTGAAGGTGTTTTATCCATTATTTTATTTTTGATTGGCTTTCCATCATTGATATTCACTTCATTTGTCAAAATTACACCTCTTTGACTAGGCTACCTAGGTAATGCATTAAGCTTGAAGAGATAATTTTAGAACAAGTATCTTTGTTTACGGATGGAATTTTTTTTTCCCAAATTGGTATTATTACTTGAAACTTATTCATATACTCCACAATATTCATAAGAGATCTTCCAATCTTGTCATGTCTTTTAGGAGCTATAACACTACCACTAGCTTATGTAACTTGATGCATAAGATAAGGCATAAAAAGGAGCTCTAACATTCTAATTAGAAATATGAGATGAATTTGACATATCTGATCCTTGAGGTGATTAAGAGTTCATATTGGACCACCAATTTTCCCTTATACTTCCTTCACCACTCTATTCTTTGGCCTTATATCTTTAGCTATGGAGCTTGATCCAATGTTGAGATTATCTTGATAGTTGACTGCAAATGAGTCTTCTTGATAGTAATTCATTAAGGAAAAAATTTATTGATCATATCCTTCAATGTTTTATCCTCCACTAGGAATATCCTCTTGAGTCATAGAAGAAATTGTTCCCCATTGAGCTGTATAGGCTTGATTTAATGCTTAATTTGTATAAGTAGAATAGTCATGAGGTTGGTCCCATGAAGGTTGTTGTCCATCGTATTGTACAAGATTGTTTTGGAAACACTAAATCTTATATGTTATCACTCGTGTTTGGTTAATCAAAATATTTATGGAGTAATAGAAAAATCCATAAAATGTTGAAAGCCAAATCATTTTAAACAAAAGTCAATGATAAAATTCAAAAATAAACAATCAAAACTCAAAATCACACCAAAAGACATGATTCATATCTTATCATATCTCTTATACCTAGTCAAATAGAGAAATCTATAGTTGGCCTCATGATAGAGTGAGGTACATTGGGGTGTAGTATGATAGTAGAAAAGGATAAGAGATCTCAAATTTTTTTCTAGTGCTACCTACTTTCTAATGCAAGAACCCAATATTCAGAGTAGACTGATGACTTAGTAAGGAGACCTAAGGAATGGGGAAAACATTTTGGTAAGGTAGGTCTATTTTAATTTTCCTATATATATATATATGTGTGTGTGTGTGTGTGTGTGTGTGTGTGTGTGTGTGTGTGTGTGTGTGTGTATATATATATATATATATATATACCTTCATGAGATTATATTAGTACTACACTTATTTCCCTACTAAATTTTATGTTTATTGCAAACAAATATATTTTGAATGTCGCATCCACAAAATTCTTAGGACTTATTTATTTACTTAGTATGCATCATGCCTACTAAGTTTTATTCCAAACACCTATGCCACTATTTCCCCATTCCTTATTTAACTACAATATTCCTTCTTGATGGATATTATTTCTTTAACTAATTATACCTATTTAGTTCTCCTTTTTGTGAGTTTGTAATGTAAGACCTTGGATAAGACAAGGCCCTTACTCATAAACATCCTCTTATAATATAATAATTTCCCATTATTAATATTTAAATAATTGGTTTACCCTTTGTGAGTTGCAATGTAATAGATTAGATAGGACAAAGTTTTCCTCGCAAAGTATACTCAAAATCTTCATACCATGGTTAGTCACAAAATAACTATAATTACTAATTTTGTCATTCTTTTTACTTATATATCATTTTATTATGTTTTAAATGCTTTTCAACTATATCTAGTGTGTTTTACATATCAGTGTCTTATCTCGTTTACATTTTACATGCTTCTCAACTTGATTTAGTGTGCCTTAGACTTCATTCCATTTTTGACATTTTCTTACGTTTCATATGCTTCTCAGCTTGATTTAGTGTGTTGTATATTTTCCATTTACTTTTGTATCACATGCTTTCCACATTAGACTTAGTATGTTTTATAAATTCCTTTAATTAAGGTTTTACATACTTCCCAACTTCATTTAGTTTGTATTATGCTTTAGATTTTATCATTTCAAATCACTTGAATGTCTTACATGATTTTCAACTTGATTTAAGTGTGTTTTATATTTTATATTTACTTTTATCTTACATGATTTTCCAATTTGATTCAATATTTTATATAAATTCCTTTGATATTTAAACATTTTAAATGCTTCCCAACATATTTTAGTGTGCTTTACATTTTATTTACCTTTCTATACATTACATTTCCACACTTTTACTTTTGTTTTATTATCATTATTTTCAACCATGCATTTGTTCACAAATTACTAGAATAGAATCTAAAATACATCATATATTTTCTCATAAACATATATTATAAATTAAACATGTGATAAACATAAAATACATACATAACATACATGAGTCATGAAAAACAAAAATAGAGCTATATATAAAAATGGATCAAATGTTTTATACAATTATAACATGTAATGAGCATAATATAATAATAACACTATTTCCATGGTCCACCTTATCTTTCTAGTGGATATACCACACTACCCATCAAAGCTTGTGACTATCCCATATAAATAGTATGTTTTAGTGACTATGTAAATGAATACATGCCCTCTAGTTGCCCCATGTAGGTTGGCCACCTAGGCCTGAACACATCCCAACTCTATAGATGTTTCCATATGGGAAACCCACTCCTCAACCATTATATATTGATATTATAACTCCCTATTACCCACTCTTAGTGGTAAATATGATTTCTCTCCTCATCTCTATAGATTTCGCACTACCTCACTAACTAACCAAAATCAACTAGATCATGCTGGGTAAGAGTGAATAATATTATAAACCATATTATTGGTGTCATGATGTAGCAACACATCATCAAAAATATCATGATGTGCTTCACATACTACCACATACCATCTGAACTCCTCCTTTGTAGTATCTATAAAATAAAACCAAATGTACATTAGATCTTGTGTGTGTGTGTGTGTGTGTGTGTGTGTGTGTGTGTGTGTGTGTGTGTGTGTGTGTGTGTACATACACATCAACTACAAAAAACACTTACCAACAATTGTATCCCCATCAACACATCCACCAAGTACCTCCACAAGAGTATACTTTCAAGGTTCTATAAAAAACTAGGCTAGATAATATGATCAAATTATGGCCCACTCTAAATTTATCTCTCTATAGACCAAATTTATGAAGGTTTTGGAATAGGATATCCTTAATCATTTGGTTGTGCCTATGGCTTTGCCTTCTCTTTCATATATACCTAAATCTACAACTATCAATTTATCAATTGTCATGGTTCCCATAGTGGTAACTATAATGCCAATTATGGCATAAAATTCACCATCTCCACATCCTCTATTACCATCGCCACTTCCTCTTTAGCCACTCTACCCTCTCTACTATCATTATCAACATCCCATCCAAGGTTTAACTCAACATGGGAAAATAAAAAGTATATATACATGTACTCTTGTACATAAACTAACCCTTTATTCCATCACATGCTATGCCCAATATGTGGGCACTACTAATGGTGCCACTAGAGATGGAAACCCTAGATGACTAGGTAGGTGAATGATATAATGTGGATCTACACACCAAGTATAATGTCCAATAAACTAAACATGGGCCAATCCATGAGAAATAATTGGTCATGAAGGCCAACTACATGTAATACCTACATATGGATACCAAGTAATATCTCCTTATGTCATAGTATGCAATTATAGGATATGAGGTACAAACCATAATACATGGTTCTATTACCATATCTAGACATGAGGAAAAC